>LPNX010829300.1:20811-53452 GCA_001517045.1 Pseudotsuga menziesii | reverse complement strand
TATCTGCCAGTTCTAAAACGGTGGGGGTTGGCCTGAGATTAGTGAGCCCATGTTTTCTTACAGTTTAAATAGTCATAACATTAATTACTGCTCCTAATTCTACCAGTAAGCTAGGTATATATGTATTCCCAATCTACACAGTGATAGTGGGATTCCTAGGATCATCATATTTGGCCAAGAGGGTTTTTCCCATTATCAATGCAGATAATTTCCCTATGACATGAACAGTGGGAGGATCCCTAGGTTTCCTTTCGAGTTTCCTTGTACACAGATCCTGAATAGTTCTAGCATAGATATGCACATCTTGAAGGGCCTCAAGGAGGGGAATTTTGACGTAAAGATTATTTAACTCTCCTAAGAGGTTAAACTGAGTTTGTCCCACTACCTTTGGTAGCATTAATCTTTCGAGATACGGTGGTTCCCTAATCAGTTGGGTAGGCTATGTCTCGATAGATGTGTCATTATGTGTTTCAGCCAGCTTATTAGTAGGATGTTCAGCATATTCAATAATGGGGGTCGCTACCTTGGACAAATACTATGGATTTGTCCCTTCTTCATGAACATAGGATGGAACATCCTCAATGATCAAAGGCTCCACTACATTTCCTGTTCGTAAGTGGATATCATTACAGGGTACAGGGGTAAGGGAGTAAATAGGCATGTTGACAGTCTCAAACTGATGGACTATTTTATTATTTGGGTTAGGATTAGGTTGAGCATGCAGCTGAGGTCGTATCGACATATTGGGGACAGCATTGTTCTGGAGTTGCAGCTGTGACTGTTGATAAGGCTGAGGATATTGAGGAGGGTATGGCTATTGAGAAAATGGTTGATGTGGAATATGTTGAGAAGGATGATTATGGGGAAACTGGTTCCCTAGATGGAAATTCTTCCATCCAGGAGACTAAGAGTTTGGTTGGCTTGGTGGCTGTGCTGGCTGAGCCCAGGGGTTCCAGGGGTTAAATTTTTGCATTGAAGGTTGAGAGGGGTACCATTGAGGATTAGAATATGATGAAGGGAATTGTGTATTCATATGCTATATATTATTTCAATTATTCATGTTATTCAAAAATGGAAACGATTCTATAGTCATACCTTGATTTAGAGGCTTCCAAGGAATCTTTTGTGCAATAAAGTAGGCTGGTTCCACCTCTGAAGTTGATTCCTGCAGAACAGTCTTCACTTGAGGTAGTGATGAGCATTCTTTTATGTCATGTTTCAGCTCACACAACTGACATGCTTCTATCTTTTCGAGCGGGAACTCCTTCAGAGGGTGGTAATTTCTACATCTAGTACATAATACATCTAGTGTGAGATCCTCTACTGCTTGTTTCTTCTTTTCTCTTAGGACATCTATTTTCGAGGAGATGGAGCTCATCATTTCTGTTTTCAAATTTTTGAGGAGATTTCCTATCTTTGCACAGGTGGCTCCTCCATTAGATGAATTATGGGTTCTATCAAAGACATCATGCTCTAATTTGTCCCGTTTGTCCTGCCTGCTATTCTTGGAAGATCCCTTGGAGTACCTTTTGCACAGTTCAACAATTTTCTCGAAAGACTCCTTGGAGATATCCCCCTTTCTTAATGGGTTTAACATATCTAGGAAATCATCCCTAATCCCATGAAGTAGGATTATTTTGAGCACATATAACCCCATATTAGTCTGTCCAGCTCTCTACACATTATATAAAATCCTCTCAACAAAACTTTTCAGACTTTCATCATCCTTCTATCCCATTTTAAATAGTTCTTCTCTCTTATCCTTGGTATTGCAATACTCCTGATATTTCTACAGGAACACTTGTTTCATCCTATCCCAATTAGTGACAGTTCTTCCTCCTAGGCTCATAAACCAATGTAATGCATTGCCCTTCAAAGTGGCAGGGAAGAGTTTTACCTTCTGGGCGTTGGTGGTGTAGTGATAGCTGCAACAGAGGATATCAAATTCGAAAAGAAATTCATCTAGATCCTCTTCCACTTTTCCATAAAAGCGGGGCAATACCGATGACGATATATTTTTCATGGGGACTATCCCTTCTGGTTGTTGAATTAGGAACTGAAGTGTAGCCACCATCCCTTCAGGCAAGGAATTACCTTCATGATGATGATTTTCTCCCATTGCCTCTTCCTCTTCCGACTCATGTCTATTACTCATATTTTCTTCTATTTTATCCTCTTCGTTCTTCCACTTATCGATGAAATTCTGATGGAACTGTGTCCACTCATCTTCATTCACAACCTTCACGTTAATGTGATAGATCAAATCTTGATTAGATGATCCTGTAGTACTAACTCCATCCTCCTCTACAGGGATATTCAAGGGTGTTGCAACTCCTCGTGTGTTCTCCACTGTAGAACCTGATGATGCCACTCAAGGGTTGGCTGGGATTTTTATGATGGGTGTTTCCTAATAGAAAGCCTCGGTAGAAGAATTGGTTCTATCAACCAGATCATCAATGAATGTTCTTCTCCCCATTTCTGGACCTCCCCCATGGCCTCAACCACCTGCAACGTTACTATTCTGTGGGGTTCTGGGATTTATAAGATGATCACGTTGTACCCTTCTTGTATTCATGCAACCCAAAACATGCAAATGGAAAAAGAACTAAATCATACTAAATAGAGACAGTACTGGATGCAACTACAATAGTGTCTAATACTTATCTTCCCCAGCAACTGTGGCAAAATGTTGGGAAACCTATATGCAAGTTAATTAAAGCTAACATAAAGAGTGTTCAATATTTATTGTCAACCCAGGGAAGTATTTTATTTCAAGGATAATATGCACTATATATGCTTTAAACATTTGGTGTCTGTAAGTAATTAATCCTACTCTCTGCTCAGCTATGCTCATCCCAAAGATCCACTTAATCTAGTTTACTTTATAAAGGATACAACCACAATTATATTTTACTATTCTTAATATAGAATTGAAAGATTCAAGAAATCACATCTAGATTACTCTTGTAGAAAATGAAATCCTAATTTCCAAACCATCTAATGACTCACCCGATTATCTTGATCAAATTATTCTAGAAATCGAAAGGGTATGAATTGAATTCAACTATTCTAGAAATTCAAAGTATAGGAATGAAGTTCTACAACTAAAGAAGAAAAGGAATTAACTGCAAAGATATACAGAACTACAATTAAAAGAACTAGGGATGAACAGTGCTGTCATAGCTATCACACAGTTGCATAAAACACAGTTAACCTATACAGTCAACTGACACACCATACCACTGAATATTTCCAAGAGATGCAATTAATAACACACTGTAAATCAATAACTGTTGCAGCTTACTATGAGAAAAGGAAATTATCACAACATCACACAACATAATAAATATAATTGCTAATTAACTCAGCAATCCCTGTGCGAAGGCAGGCCCAGCCTTCACACAGAGATGCTAGAAGTAATGCACATTAAAACAATGAGATCTTAATCAAACTCCTTCTATTAGAGATGGAAGATGAATCACACAATCCGAATCACAGTTGATACAGTATTTTGGTTAAAATTTCAACCCATGGCTCAGAATGGCTCCCCATATTTATACAATTTCAATCATAACATCCTATCCCTATCATTAGGCATGCATGAAGATCTTTGATCTTCAGGCTGCCTTAATTACAATAACTTTTACAGTCATGGAAAGATGAGAGTAGAAGATATAAGGAATCTGTTATTCGATGCAGAAGTAATGATCTTGATTAATTGAGAAGATATCCTACAGATCACAGTTACTTTTGAGTAGCGACACACTTTTGCCTCCAAATCTGTCGCAATCTGTTGTAGCTACCCTTGTACAGATCGCACGGAATAATACACTGGGATCGTGTTCTTTAGGCAATGATGGGATGGATGGCGATCAGCTTTAGAAATGAATGTCCATCCTTCCCTTTGCATATTCCGCCTGCTACACCTCCATTATCTATATCTCAAAATACATTTATAAACCATCATATGTTAGCATATTTTAAGATGTAGAGCCCTGATTACCACAATCCTAAGCATTAATAAAATAAGACAATGATTAACCATACCTTTGTGGCTTGAGGGGCCAAGTGAGGGAAAAACATCTATTTAGCATGTAAAATAGGGTAGGATGAGGCAAAAAGAGGTGGATAAGGGTAGTAAAAAAGGGGCCATTTTTGGCCCCAACAGATGTCGACTCCAATGCCTGGTCAGAGATGCTGACTCCAATTCCAAGTTGAGTTGTTATGGAACCTGGTAAGTGATTTCTATCTAGCCAAGTTGAGAAGGAGGATGGTATGTGAGGTCTACCAGTGACGAATAGAGTTGACTGATGCAATATTCTGTTGATTTCGCTAAGGAACAATGATGACCAATCGACGAAGCAATGAACTGATTGAAAGAGTATTGCAGTAGTGGAAAAAACAAACTGTTCCAATCACAGAAAGAGAAGACTACAAACATAACGTATATGTTGTTAGTTTATCTATTGGCCAGACCAGTATGCCATGGCACATGAAACTTGTCATCAAGAGACCATTTAAAGAATGTTATTAGTCAGTTGATATATACATCAATGAAATCTTCTCTAGAAGTTTGTTGCTCTGTTCTTCAAATGTTTCGTTGGCTAAAAAATAGATCTATCGTGAGGCTGTTACCACATAGTCGCCATCTTTGACGTTGCATCTATCACCAACCATTGAATTGGATCAGTAGATGATTTATTTCACAATAATGGGAATAGTTGACCTACCGAATGTATGCCAATAGTGAGGTGTTGCGCTGCTCATTTATTCCAATCTCAATGTCCACAAATATTTGAAGCCGCGATCAAGGTAGAATTGATTGTTATTTTCTTCACTCAAAGTGTGAATCTTTCTAATTAAAGGAAGGAAAAATATTTGTGTTGGATGATAAAGTTGTTAGTTGATGTTAATAGCTGACTACCACCAAGATGTATGTTTCCTCATGAAGTTATCAACCATCATTATATGTTGCATTAAAATCCGTCGGATGAAAGGAGGCCTATCTAACGTCAACTAATTCTACATGCTCAATGAGCCCTACCTATTGTAGAATAAATGCATGCAAGCAACTAAAAATTACTCACAAGTAGGTAGCCGACCACTCCATGGTCGAGTAGTCAGCGTCAAACAACGGACCGATGTCGACCTACAACGGACCGATTTCGACCTGTAACCAACCGATAAAATCGACTAATGCAACTGAGTAATGTTCCATGAATGCAACCAACCAAGGAATTGTTTCCATTCATGGTGCAAGAAATAATGAGAGCCGATGTACTATTTATAATGTTTTTATTAACACAGTCAATATGTTTTGAATTCAAACAGTTTATGGGGTTGTTGGTATATGTGCTTTTAGTCAATTTGTAATTGTAAAAGTATGGTTCAATCAATGTTAATGAAGTCGATGTTATTGTAAAAGTATGGTTAGTCGATTGTCTTTTAAAGTTAGGCCAATGAGTGAATTGTAAGTCGAGAAAAGTGCATACTTTTGGTAGAATTGATTTTGGTCAATAGGAATATGTTGTTGATTCCATAATGGTCGATTGAGTTATTAAGTAACTATACTTTAATTACTTTAATTAATTTTGTAAGTTATTGTGTTAGAGGGGGTTAGACGTGATTCTTTTGAGGCAGACGATCCCCTCTACAATTGTAAATCAATTCGATCTCTAGTCAACTTAGTAAATAATGTTAGTTAAGTATGTTGATTCGATTCAATTTAGTTATCCATGACCAATATCAGTCGGTATCGACTACAAGAAATAAAAACTTTAGAAACTTGCAGGAAGCCTCACGACAAATAAAGTCGATGATGATCACATTTAAGTAGAATTCACCTTACAATGCATGGAAGAAGAAATTAACACCAGATGATGACATCATAATAATTGAACATCCTAGTGTATATTGCAAAGATGTTCCTAGGTTGTGACCTTGGAAAGCAAGAAGATAGAGAAATGGCATAGAAAGTCAAAGAGCCAAAAGGCCCTGCATGCCTGAATCGATGGAGATTCTGGTTTGATGAGCCAGGGTGAGGCTTCAAATAAAAATACCTTATTGCAAAAGAGGATAGTAGATCATTGTTATGAGAGGGTGAGACTTTGATGGACTACTGCCAGATTTAAAATGGAGGCTGAAGAGTAACCAGTCACAATAGATCCTTGTACACGTATGTTTTCCTATCAAGTTGGTGGCTATTGTGGCTGAACACCTATGTAGACCGGTATGCATGGTTGATGCATAGTGAGGACTACTTCAGCATTATCATAAATATAGGATGATAATATATTTTTCTTTGGGATGAAGAAAGGCTTTGCTCATGGGGAATATGTTGAAGGGGCTGATAGGACTTTCCTAAGGTCATCATATGCTATAATTAGATAACCTTAACAAATGAATGGTTGGAGTGGGTGAAACTGATCCAACCTCTCTCTTCATGTATACGAATACCATTTATTGAATGAAAACAATGATTAAGTACTTGACCCAATATGTTCTCTTTCTCTGATGGTTATTGTGTGCATAATACTTCTACCTGCTTGAAGGCAACAATATCTAATAACTCATGTATTCTATAGATTCTCACTGAACAAAAATATATATACTTATGTGCTCTAGAACCTCTCACTCAACACAAAAATATCAAATACCCATGTGCTCCAGAGCTCCTTGCTCAACAAAAACATCTCATCAATTATGTGCTTTAGTGTCCATGGTCACAACATGAAATCATATATATAAAACATATGCAATTGGATTATGCCCAGTATATCAAAAAAATCATCATGTTCATATGCAGTGGGGTCTTAGACCTAATATATCAAATAAAACATCAAATTAACATCATAATAAATAGGGATTCCCATAAGTGTTAGGTCAAAATTTAGGATATTACATTTCTCCCGCTTAGAACAACATCATCCCTAGTGTTCTAGGGACTTGGAATGAAATCATGAAACAAGGCAGGGTAAGCCTTTCTCATGGTGGCTTCATTCTCCCAATTAGCTTCATCGGCCTCAAAGTGCTTCCATTGCAATTTCAACTGGACTATGGTGCACTTCCTGAGCTACACCTATCTCTTTTCCAGTATATGAACAGGTTTAGGGGAAATCTCCCCTTGAGTTTCCACCTGTAATAAGGACCAATCAATCACAAGTTTAGTATAATAAACATATTTCTTTAATAAATATGCATGGAAAACATTATGGACTCTTATGTGAGCGAGTAACACTAGTTCATATGCCATTGGACCTCTCTTGGCCAGCATCTCAAAGGGTCCACAAAATCTAGGTGCTAACTTACCACACCTTCCCAAGGTCAATGAGCTTCATTTTTCTTTTACTTTCAAGTACACATGGTCTCCTATTTGATATTATTTATCATTTGTTTTCTTATCTACATAGTTTTTTTGGCGATCTTGTGCTTCTTTAAGGTTCAGATGGACCTTGGTAACCAATTATTCCAAGTCCTTTAATAATTCAAACCCTAACATGAACTGATCCACTGGGCTATCCCAAGTAACCGGTGTTATACACATCTATCGATAGAGTACCTCAAAGGGACTCATATTAGCAGAAGTTTGGTAAACGTTGTTATATGCAAACTCTACAAGATGCACGTAATATTCCCACTTGGTGGGGTTACTCATGACATACATCCTTAGAATGCCCTCTACAATGTCATTTACCTATTGGGTCTTCTTGTCTTTCTATTGATGCTAAGTAGTACTAAAGTTCAACAGCATCTCTAATCCAAAGAATAAGGATATCTAAAATTTCCTGGTAAAATTAGTATCTCCATCCAAGATGATTTTCTTGGGTATCACGTGTAATCTAAATATCTCCTTCAAGAAGATATCAACAATGTGTATTTCCTTGTAGGTTGGATTCACTACAATGAAGCATGGTGCTTTTGAAAATTTGTAAACTACTATACAGATATATTCAATTTTCTTCTTACTCTTAGGTAGAATAGTGATAAAATCCATACTAATGACCTTCCACTTCCATTCTGGAATGGGTAATGGTTGCAGCAACCCAGAAGGATGCTGGTGGTTAGCTTTGACTAGCTTTCATTCTTGACATTTTGTGATAAACAATGCTATGCTGGCCTTTAACTTAGGCCAGAAAAAGTGTTTCTTAACTGTGGATATCATCTTCTGATATCCCAGATGCCTTGAGTCTAGTGTCTGATGAAATTCTATGAGCATGCTGGAGAAAATGTCCTATCCTTCTGGAATGCGTAATCTCTCTTTGGACAATAGCAGTGTTGTTCCATCTACCTTGTACTCTTTTTGTTGCTGAAACAACCTATCCTCTTGGAAATTCTTGAGGATTTCAACATAGAAACGGTTAACTCTATTGGCCTTAATAATCCTCTCATGTAAATATGAATTGGTTTGACTTAAAGTCACTTCATATATCATATGAGTTAGATGGCCCTGTTGGGGCCTCGAAATTTGTAGGAAACAACAGTAAGGGATTCTCCCCAATCAACATTCCCAACTAGCCCGTTGACTGTTTGGTATAGGGAATCCGTCTGGTTTGCAGTCCGGCTACCGTAGGTCAAGTAACAAAACAAAGGCTTTACCAGTTGCGGCCCGGTCCACCGTGAATTTTGTATTTTCTAACTTAATGTATGATATGCAAGTGCCTAACTAACAATGCAGGGTGCTAAATATGCAAGGAACAGTCACATTGTGATGCGTAGGTTCTTACCTCTCGTCTTAAGGTTCACAAGCACCTAAAACACATACAACATAACACAAAATAAACTAACTACCTAAACTATCCCTAGGGAGCAGAGTTATCATTCATTGGTGAGTAATACATTTTGTACATGCATTATGAAAAGTTACAGATAGCTGATACTTCATTCAAGAGACATGAACAATTACAGATATTTAAACAACCAGATAGCTGATTATTTTATGAACAACATTTATTACTCACAGTGAAAGACATCCCAAAAAATACTGAAGAACACTCAACAAGAACATAGGTTCAAGAAGTTAAATACTCTCACAGTAAATGAAACACAGCTGAAAATGAAATAGTTCCTCTTCAACATTATTCATTTAGTAGCATTGATACATTCCACATTTCGCTCTCTCCAGCGGCAAAAGTTGCACTTTCTGACTGTAAAATGAAGTAGTTCCTCTTACAAGCAAAAGAGTTTACAAATTTTTCCAGGGAAAAAATCCCCTTCATCAGTCCTATCTTTACAGTATTTAAACTACACCCCCCCCATCGTTTGGGATTCCCCAACGCGTGATCTTCCAGTCCTTTCAGCTTCCTCTTCTGGCCATTTTGTCTTCCCAATTATCTTTTGTGAGCGTTCATCTCCCCATCAGTAATCGATAGGTCTTCCTAGTTTGTACTTCTGTCATTTTCTTGTTTTGTCCTTTTCTCTGCTTTGTCTTCCTTGTGACCTTGCCGGTTTCAATCTGACCAAGCTAAGCCTTCACTCCGGGTCGCTTTAACAGTCCATCAAATTCCTCCTGCAAAACAATTTCGATGCATCATTCGTTGGAATGGGATTTTAAACATTAAAATTATCTGCTCGGAACGGTCAATCCACAAGAAAATAGCCAGGTGCATCCAGACAGAGTCTTGATTAAGCCTTGGGTGGGAAGGTTATAAATCGGTAGTCGGCACAGTTTGGGCATTGGACGTGCAAGGACTTTCCTGGCCGCAACAGTGGACAAGAGAAGGCTAAAGATACTCGACGCAGGCGGGAAACGCTTCAATCGAAAATCAGCACGGTTTGGGAATCGGACGTGGAAGGAATTTCCTAACCACAACGGCAGACAAGAGAAGGCTAAAGATACTCGACACAGGTGGGAAAGGCTTCGATCAGAAATCGGCACGGTTTGGGCATTGGAACTGGAAGGACTTTCCTAGCCGCACCGACGGACAAGAGAAGGTTAAAGATACTCGACGCAGTTGGGAAACGCTTCGATCAGAAGTCATCACAGTTTGGGAATCGGAATTCAAATGGATTTCCTAGCCGCAATAGAAAAAGGTGAATAAATATCAACGCACATCAGTAGTCGGGGAAACTTAGACTTCGGACGCCAAACCGCTTTGGCAGCCACAACGGCGGAAGGGAGAAGGATTGGAGCTTCTAATTCAACATAAAAAGACACCCAATTCAAGAAAACTTAAGCGTTTTGAACATTTAAGGATCATCAAAAGCTAAAGGCATTCTTCCTGCGAAAAGGCGGCCTTGAAGGACAAATATTTGACTTCTCCAAATTCACACCCGCGATCCAACACAAAAATCAAACACAAACGATTTCTGAAAACAAGCCGCAATTTGATATTCAGAATCAACCAAAGTTAAAGCAAGACCTCACCAGATCAAACAAATTTAAATGATAAGGAGGGGCCCAAAATTTAAGAAACTTGGGGAGAATAGTTGCAGCAGCAACAACTGGCGATTACCTGGTGAACCTAGATCTCTGGGAAATTAATCTTTGAGTGACAGACTGTCTAGCAAGAAATGCATCGTTTTGAATTCTTCCAGAAATATGGATTTCTCAAATGACAGAAGTGTGTACCCTTAATCATTGATGTCAGTCCAATTAGGGAGAGTGGAAACCAGAATCGTCAAGTCCAGATAACTATACTGAGGCCAGAGGATGAGCTTCATTATTACCTTTGTCTTCAGGTGGCTAAAAGCTTTGGACACCATAGGATTGTAGCATATGGTAAACATAAATATTCGTTTGTTCCTCATTCCCATGGCATTTTAACACTTTTCTTGTGCTTTTGGACTTTTGTCCCTTTTATATGAGTTTTCTTGCATGCCTTTCCTACTGAATTTTAATTCAGGATCCTCTATCCCATAGTGTCCTTTTTTGTGAGTAGTGTATTTCAAGTTTAAGCTCACGGATGGAGAGGATCTTTCCGCAATTTAGTACTTATGATTCAGCATTTGCTTTGATGTATGATGCTGTTCATAGGAGTTCTTTGATTCTTATCTGCCTTTTCGCATTCGTTTCTTGGCATGGGATCATTTATATTTAATATACTGTTCACCTTGCTTCTTTCCATGGGTCCTCTGCTGTCATCCCCTAGACATTTTAAGTGTGACGTGGATGGAGCCTCAACATAGTATTCCAGACTCTTTGAATACGGTTTATTTCATAGGGGTTAAGAAGGACTTCAATGCACATAGAGCTATTGGAGAAAACTGCTAAACTGGAAGAAGTATTTCATATAAATAGCAACACACAGTCCGATACCAAAATGTTTATCAAACCCAAAAATTTCAGATGTTCCTCATGCAACCGCAGGTTAGTCCCCTTTATTGAAATCAACAAAACAAGCTAAAAAACATGACTCAAAAGAAATCCAAATAAATTATTTATATACAAGCCGGAAGAAATCAAACAAACTCAGGAAAAATAAGGCTTGAGAACCAAACCATTTACTGGTAGGTTCTCCTCCCACCCCTACAGATCTTGCAACTTGTAAGTAGAAGGACCAAACCTGGCTGCAATCTGAAAAGGACCTACCCACAACTGCTGGAATTTGGTATGCTTTCCTTTCTCATCATTTGCGTGGTCCCATTTGAGGACTAAGTCTCCTACTTCAAAGTCTTTTGTTGCAGATTTATGGTTGTCAAACCATCTCTTAACTAACTCTTGTTGTTGCTTAAAGCGTTCTTTGGCTTTATACCTAGCCTCCTTTACTTTCAGGAGATTATATATTCTTATTTGTAAAACTTCATCATCCAACCCCCTAGACACTTGAGCTAGTATGGAAGATGGCAGCATGATATTGGGAGGAAGGATGGCTTCTTTACCATAGACCAGGGTATAAGGAGACACTCCGATTGCGGACTTGGGGGTGACTCTATCAGCCCAAAGGGAATTTGGTAATGCTGAGTGCCAGCTCCTATGGTTTTCTACCACAGTCTTTTTTAAAATTCTAATCAAATTTTTGTTAGAGGATTCCGCTAGGCCATTTCCTTATGGATAGTAATTAGCAGAATAATGCAATTTTATCCCTTTATCATGAGCAAAAGCAGTCAATTTAATTGATGAAAAATACTTGGCATTATCAAAAACCAACGAAACTGGAACTCCAAACCTGGTCATTATGTGGTCTTGTACGAAACTGATGACTTCGTCTTCATTTATCTTGCACAGAGGAATAGCTTCGTCCCAGTGAGTGAAATAATCCGTAGTGGTCAGAATGTACTTGTGCTACTGAGAGGAATTTGGTTTTATTTCTCCAATAATATCCAGTCCCCATTGCTTGAAAGCTTCAGTGATCATCACAGGCTTTAGGGGTGCCGCTGCTTTAGGTTGTCTCCCACCACACCTTTGACAAATATCACATTTTCTGACATGTGCATGTGCATCTCTAAAGACCATAGGCCAGAAGTAACCTGCCCTGAGGATTTTGTGAGCTGTGGTATCCCCTGAATAATGTCCCCCAGCAGTACCGTCATGCAATTCTTCCATCACTTTCTTCGCATCTTCCTTTTCTAAGCATCTGAGAAGAACCCCATCATAATTCTTTCAGAACAATACCTCTTCCACAATTTGATAAGATGCTGATCTAAGACGTAGCGCTCTTCTTTGCTTGGAATTCCAATGTTCAGGTAACAGCCCTACCTGCAAGTAATGCACCAGGTCTCTATACCAAGATTCAGGAACTGTAAACAAAGGACATATATCCATTACATGTAATTCGGCCTCATCCTCCCATGCTTGCTCTTCATTGTTCCCACTTTTATTCATAAGCTTGCACAACCCTTGTCCTTTCACTACAGAGGCTGGTTTGAATTCAAGGTCATATTCTTGAAGAGTCATTACCCAGTTGCCCCTTCTTTCTCCTGACTCTTTATGTATGAGAAGGGATCTTACAGCTGGGTAGGGTACTATTACCTTGGTTCGATTTTTTAATATATAAGGCCTGAATTGCTTCACTGCCTTAAATACTGCGTAAGCTTGCTTATCAATGGTTGGGTAGTTTAATTCAGCCCCCTGTAGACCAATACTCATAAAGGAGATTGGGAATTCATCCCCCCCTTCTTCCTTTTGGGTGAGCACAGCTGCCAGTGAATCATTGGATGAAAAAGTATATAAAATAAAGTCTTTATTGAAATCTAGACTTTTCAAGGAGGGTGCATGTGCAAAATCAGTCTTAATTTTGTTGAAGGCATTCTTCTCAAGTTCAGTCCACTTGAATTGAGCATTCTGCTTGACCATCTGCTGTAGCGGCTTAACAGTCTGAGCGAAATCAGGGACAAATCTTCGCACGAAGTTTATAGTTCCCATAAAAGATTGCATCCCTTTCTTATTTTGGGGCAAGGGTATTTGTTCAGTGGCCTTGATTCTTTCTGGGTCTATAGAGATTCCTTTCTTTGAGACTATGTGACCTACCAACTTGCCTTCCGTGACAGCAAACACACATTTCTTAGGATTGAGGGAGATGCCATATTTTCGACAGCGTTCGAAAATTTGCCTTAAGTGAAATGCGTGCTCTTCTCTTTTCTTTGAGAATATTGTAATGTCGTCAAGGTACACTACATCACTTCATCCAATCAAGCCACGGAAATCTATGTCCATAGCCCTCTGAAATGTCGCTCCAGCATTAATCAACCCAAAAGGCATTCTTCTATAGGAAAAGGTTCCCCATTTATTTCTGAACGTTGTCTTTAATCTGTCTTCTTTGGCTACTAATACTTGATTGTAGCCAAAGAAGCCATCCAATAATGAAAATAGTTCAGACCCTGAAACCATCTGTAGCAGCTGCTCCATGGGTAGCACAGGATAGTTATCTTTATCTGATGCACAGTTTAAGTTCCTGAAATCCACGCAGAGTCTGATTTCCCCAGACTTCTTCCTTACTGGTACCGGATTTGATACCCACTCAGAGTGTCTGACTTTGAAAATGATTCTTGCATCCAATAACTTCTTCACTTCACTTTGAATCAGCAGTTCCAATTTCAGGTGCATTCTCCTCAAAGTTTACTGATATGGCTTGATGCCTGCTTTAATGGGAACGACATGCTTGATGATGCTGGTGTCATACGTTTTCAAATCTTCATACGTCCATGCGAAAACATCGCTATATTGTTTAAATAGACTAATGAATTTGTCTCTTTCTGTTGGTGAACAACATTTGCCGAGATTCACAAACTTAGGAGCCATTTCAGTCCCCAAATTTATCAGCTCGAACTCTAGCGATGAGTTGTGGGTCTTCACGTTGGGTGGTCTCCTGAATTTTTCATTTAAATCAAACATTTTTTCCAACGTTCTGACTCCTTTAGGAATGAAATTATCGTATTTCATCTCATCCCGATGCTCTTCATCATCTATGATCGCTCCTGTAAACACCTCATCATTCGTTAAACATTCTATGATCTGCTGGTCATCATCAAACACTTGTAGGTTCGTAATCATATCAGGTACAGAGGGCCTGAAAAGCAGTTCGATAGAACATCGATTATTAGTGGGTACGAGTCTAGCGGTTGATGTGGCCAACATATCAGCGGCTGCGTTTTTTTATCCTTGGAATTGAAATAATATTAAATGCATTAAAATATTTCAGCAAATCCCATACCTCGTTCTGGTAAGCTTTTAGGTGAGGAGATATACAATGTATCTGATTCTAGATTTGTTTCACAATAATTTCAGAATCCCCAAAGACTTTTAGATTACTTACCTTTAATTCGATTGACTTTTTTAGTCCCTGCACTAGTGCTTCGTACTCAGTAGTATTATTAGTACATTCGAACTCTAGTCTACATGAAAGGAAATGTTTATTCTTCTGTGGGTCAATCAGGACACAGCTAGCCCTTGAACCTTCTAATGTCTTAGAGCCATCAAAAAATAAATTCCAAAAATCATTAACTAATGAAAACGAATCTATTCCTACTGCTACGTCTACTATTTTACAGACAATCTCATCAGCCTATGAGAATCGAAGGATATCAGGCTGGGTATCAGATGTGTTGCTGGCTTCTTCTTCTCGGTAATTACCTGGTTCGAACTCAATAAAATAGTTTCCCAAGACAGAATCCACAGGTTCATTCTTCTCTTCAAGTCGGGTAACATTGTACTTCATGTGAGGCTCTCTTAAAATCTTGATCTGGTTCGGACTTCCTTTGTATGGAAACCACAGATGTGACCAATCAGAAGCAAAATATCCATTAAGTTTGGCCGACCAATATCTGCTCAGGATAAGGCCGTATGCATCTGGTATATCAGCCACCATGATATTAATGACCTGGCATACTTTATCATTTGGAGCCAGACGGACTAGGACATCTTCCATCTCACCAATTACCTTCACATCTGTCCTGTCCAACTGAACTACTCTCCACGGGGATGGCTTAGGTTGCCCATTGATTCTTTTATAGACAAATATTGGCATGACATTAACAGTTTCCCCTGAATCTACCAAGCAATTATGTACATTGTAGTTAAATATTTCGAAAGTAAGGAGGAAAGGTGGATGCTTGTGCTTGGACTTACCTCCACTATTGTTCTCTCCAATTTCTTTTTCTTCTTCTGGTTGATTGTTAGTGGGCATCTTCTCATCTGACATTTCAAGGGCTCTCAACAGCCTTTCTTTTTGCTACGACACTTTGGACATCTCGAATAGTGGAACATTCGCCTTTATCTTCTTTAAATCCTTCACAATGTCATAATCCATCTGCTGTTCCATGGGATGAGGCCTATCAGCATTCTCCTTACCTTCATTTGGCTTGGCCGTTGTATCACTCTGTCTAGGACTTTGTCTAGTAATAGTGAATTCTAGAATTTTATCAGCTAAATATTTGTCTTGAAATCTCTTCTTCACATTTCTCTGCAGCCTCTTAATCTTTGGAAGTATAAGACTGTCTTCCTTAACCGTCCCTTGGCTCCTTGTGGCTACGTTGGTTTCCATAACATCTTTACACCCCTGAGTCTTTTCTTCTTCAGCATCAAATAGTGAAACAAAATTCCATTAAGCCATGGTTTCCTCTTCCTTTTCTTTAGCAGACATAGAGGTAGAATTTTCATTTCCTTCTTCATTTCCCTCTTCTGTCAATCTAGAATCTAACAGCTGATTCATGACCAACGTCATTGAGTTTATCCACTGTGGACAATTCTTCTCAAAATGTGGCTGTTGGTGGAATGTGCAAAAATTATCCAAGCCTACCTCTGTTAAGTTCATAGATGCAGTATTATGAGGAGGAGGTTGAGACTGGTGGTTATCCTCTCTTTTCTTATAATATGGCTTATAAAACTTTTGTGCTTCCTTTTCTTTCTCCATATCTATGATTTTATTGGAAAGCTTCTGCATCATTTTGGCCATATTCTCCAAATCTAGAGACTTTTCTTCCTTAGGATTGGTAAACAATAAGGTTTTTCTTCATGTACCTTTCTCTCCAGACTGTTCTGGATAGTCTTCAATGCCCTCTCTTTTAGCTTCCACCACTTCTACCTCTTCATAGGTTTCTGTCAGAGTAGGCTTGGCTCTACCTTTGGTAAACATAGCCAAATCAGGGCCTAAAGCTGAAGTATAGTATTCAATAAGAACTTTGTCTGAAGGCTTATCTATTTTAGAGAAGTTCTTTAGATATGCTGCAAATCTTTGAGTAAAACTGTGCACTTTTTCTTTTCTTTCTTTCTTCAATGTGCACAGCCCTTTCATGAGAGCTGCATGAGTTTTCTGAGTTGCATAATTACTTTTGAACATTCTTTCAAAGGTATCCCAATCAGGGATAGAGTTAGCAGGAAATCCAAAGTACCATGACGCTGCAGCTCCTTTGAGGGTATGTGGGAAAAGTATACATACCGAGTCTTCGTGTTCCCTAGCCCTTAATCCTTCCACTGCTAGGTAAAACCTTTGTAGATGATCATCTACTAGTATTTTCTCATTTGGGTTGAACTTGGGCAACATCTTATCAAAGGCTTGAGGTAGGTCATGTAATGGATGAGTCAGGTTTAAGGGTGATCCGGCTCTCCATGCAGGTGGCGGATTTGGCGGGTTAGGTGGTTGGTTTGCGTTTACACCAGCCATGAGCCTGGGACGAGAGTGAGGAGGTGAACCAACTAGAGTGTCAGTAGGAGAACCGTGAGGGGTTTCTGGTCCTTCTTGATTCAAAGGTAGCACAACTTCCTGGAAGGCTGTTTCTACCAGCTCTTCCCAGTCTCCAACCAACACTGAGCCTTCCGCTTCAGGACGATCCTTATTTCTATACTCTCTTCTGGGAAGTTCGGGGATGATTGGCAATCCTCCATTCTTATTTACATATTCCCTCGTGTGTCTTCTCAGATCATTAACAATTTTGTTCTCAATAGAATATAGATGTTCTCTTTCTTCTGGAATTGGATTAAGGAACCCACTTCTTTCAGAATTGTGACCGGTGGAATATTCTTAGGAAAACAGGTTTCCTCGGCCAGCCATACACTAGCGACCCTCCTTCTAGCGCCAAAACTATTGGGGCCCCGAAATTCACAGGCGACAACAGTAAGGCATTCTCCCCAATAAACGTTGCCAACTAGCTCGTTGAGTGTTTGGTATAGCGAATCCATCCGGTTTGCGGTCCGGCTACCGTAGGTCAAGTAACAAAACAAAGGATTTATCGGTTGCGGCCCGGTCCACCGTGAATTTTGTATTTTCTAACTTAATGTATGATATGCAAGTTCCTAACTAACAATACAGGGTGCTAAATATGCAAGGAACAGTCACAATGTGATTCCCAGGTTCTTACCTATCATCTTAAGGTTCACAAGCACCTAAAACACATACAACATAACACAAAATAAACTAACTACCTAAACTATCCCTAGGGAGCAGAGTTATCATTCATTGGTGAGTAATACATTTTGTACATGCATTATGAAGAGTTACAGATAGCTGATACTTCATTCAAGACACATGAACAATTACAGATATTTAAACAACCAGATAGCTGATTATTTTATGAACAACATTTATTACTCACAGTGGAAGACATCCCAAAAAATACTGAAGAACACTCAACAAGAACATAGGTTCAGGAAGTTAAATACTCTCACAGTAAATGAAACACAACTAAAAATGAAATAGTTCCTCTTCAACATTATTCATTTAGTAGCATTGATACATTCCACATTTCGCTCT
Organism: Pseudotsuga menziesii; assembly: GCA_001517045.1. NCBI lineage: Eukaryota > Viridiplantae > Streptophyta > Pinopsida > Pinales > Pinaceae > Pseudotsuga > Pseudotsuga menziesii. The sequence continues at coordinate 35,330 of LPNX010829300.1, read as the reverse complement.
CTCCAGCGGCAAAAGTTGCACTTTCTGACTGTAAAACGAAGTAGTTCCTCTTACAAGCAAAAGAGTTTACAAATTTTTCCAGGGAAAAAATCCCCTTCATCAGTCCTATCTTTACAGTATTTAAACTACACCCCCCCCCATCGTTAGGGATTCCCCAACGCGTGACCTTCCAGTCCTTTCAGCTTCCTCTTCTAGTCGTTTTGTCTTCCCAATTATCTTTTGTGAGCGTTCATCTCCCCATCAGTAACCGATAGGTCTTCCTAGTTTGTACTTCTGTCATTTTCTTGTTTTGTCCTTTTCTTTGCTTTGTATTCCTTGTGACCCTGCCGGTTTCGATCTGACCAAGCTAAGCCTTCACTCTGGGTCACTTCAACAGTCCATCGAATTCCTCCTGCAAAACAATTTCGGTGCATCATTCGTTGGAACGGGATTTTAAACATTGAAATTATCTGCTCGGAACAGTGAATCCACAAGAAAATAGCCAGGTGCATCCGGACAGAGTCTCAATTAAGCCTTGGGTGGGAAGGTTATAAATTGGCAGTCGGCACGGTTTGGGCATCGGACGTGGAAGGACTTTCCTAGCCGCAACGGTGGAAAAGAGAAGGCTAAAGATACTCGACGCAGGCGGGAAATGCTTCAATTGGAAATCGACAGGGTTTGGGCATCAGACGTGGAAGGACATTCCTAGCCGCAACGGCGGACAAGAGAAGCCTAAAGATACTTGATGCAGGAGGGAAATGCTTCAATCGAAATTCGACACGGTTTGGGCATCGAAACTCAAATGGATTTCCTAGCCGCTACAGTGGAAGGAGAATAAATATCAACGTGTGTCGGCAGTCGGGGCAACTTAGAATTCGGATGCCAAACCACTTTGGCAGCCGCAACGACAGAAGCGAGAAGGTTTGGAGCTTCTGATTCAACATAAAAAGACACCCGATTCAAGAAAACTTAAGCATTTTGAACAGTTAAGGATTAGCAACAGCTAAAGTCGTTCTTCCTGCGAAAAGGCGGCCTTGAAGGACAAAGTTTTGACTTCTCCAAATTCACACCCGCGATCCAATACAAAAATCAAACACAAATGACCTCTGAAAACAAGCCGCAATCTGATATTCAGGATCAACCAAAGTTAAAGCAAGACCTCACAAGATCAAACAACTTTAAATGATAAGGAGGGGCCCAAAATTTAAGAAACTTGGGGAGAATAGTTGCAGCAACAGCAGGCCCAAAGCATCAACAATTTTTTTATGTTTTCCCTTCATATGCTTCAGCTCGAAATAATACTCGCTAAGGAAATCCAACCATCTGGATTTATTGGCATTTAGATCTGGTTTCTCAAATAAATACTTCATACTCATATTTCCTATATTTAAAAGGAATTTCTTTCCCATGAGGTAGTGCCACCAAATATTCAAGGCATCGATGATGGCCGCTAACTCAAGATCATGGGTGGGGTAGTTTTGCTCATGTTATTTTAAATTCCGTAATTCATAACATATAGTGTAATCGCTCTACAAGAGGACTCCTTCGAGCCCTTCCTTTCTTGCGTCTGTGAAAAAAACGAAATCCTCATCAGGATCCACAATTTGTAGTATAGGTCCAGTTGTAAAAATATGTTTAAGCTTTTGAAAAATTTCCTCGCACTTGGTCATTCATAAGAACTTGTTTTCTTTATTTTTCAAAGTATTCATGGGACAATCTATTCTCAAAGAGTTATCAATGAGATTTCGGTAATAGCTGGCTAACCCCAAAAAGGATCTAATGTCAGTGACACTAGTATGGGTAGGCCAATACTATATGTCTTTAATCTTTTCTGGGTCCACAACTATCCCTTTCTCAGAGATGATGTGACCCAAGTATTGTATCTTTGGTTTGTAAAAATCACATTTACTGAACTTGGCGTAGATCTAGTCTTCTTGTAACACCTATAGCACTATCACTAGTACAAAAGCGCCGATTTTTCCACGGAGGTTTTCCACGTTTCTTACTTTTCGGTGTAAATTCTGATGTAACAGGAACAAGGCATCACCGTATCCACGCCTAGCCGTCGCTTTATCCACACCTGGACTCTTAGACGTCACTGTATCCACGCCTAAACTCTTGGACGTCGTTGTATCCATGCCTGACCATCTCTATAGCGACGGCACCGTATTTTGTTGACTTTTTACAACGGTCAAGTTGACCTAGGGCCATTTTCCTTCCACATTCCAAGTGATACTTGAGCTTATCTAAATTACATAAAATTAAATAAATAAATTTCTCAAACTTTTGGCTTTCCAAAATGTTGTCCTTTAGTGAAATTTTGTATTTTTGTGGGATTTTGATTTTGGTGGACTTTGTCTTTAATAATTTTATCTTCATTTGTTTTTCTATCAATTCCATTTACTTCCAAGGTACTTGATGACAGTCTGGATGGCCAAGCTTAATCATGGTTCTATGTTGTTATTTTGACATCCTTTGGACCTAATGGTTATTGGGATATGTATTCACTTCTCATCTCTATGGTTGACCTATTTTGGATGCCTCCTAATTGGTTTCAATTACAAAGAATGTTCTCCCAGAAAAGTATGGACCTCTTAGGGTTTTTATGAAATTGTCTCCCAAGATGGATCTCACCTTTAATCTTCTCTAGCTATGGTTACTATGAGGTTTTTGGTGAATATTATTGGTCCATCCCATATTTTATAATTATTTTTCTTTTGATTTTCTAACTTTTTTATGACCTTGTTCACCTCATACCATTGCGTACATTATGGTGACTTAGTTAGGCATGGGATCAAGAGAGGGATTTAAACCTTGGCATAATTGAAGTCTTGGTGTCCTCATGGACATAATAAAATTTACCTCTATCTAAGTTATCCACTGGTGAAATTTCCATGCAATTATTTTAAGATATGGAAAAGTTATCAATGTTTTAAGTGACTAAGGTGACAGAAATGATAGAACACATCCCAATGAGGCAAGAGAGTTAAATTTTACTCTAGCACTATGAGAGAGAGTATAATGTTGAATAAGAGAAAGGAGAGAGAGAGAGTTAAACTTGTCCATGGTGAAATTCCCGATGAGGGTAGAGAGTTAATTTTGTCTATGGTGTGATTCCTAAGGAGGAGAGAAAGTTAATTTTTCATGGCACAAGGAGAGAGAGTTGAATTTTGTGTAGGTGCTTAGGTTAAGTTATTCATGGAAAAAATCCCAAGGAGGATGGATAATTAATTTTTCTATAGAACTATTGGCTAGAGGGAGCAATTTCCAAAGCTAAGGGGTAGTCCAAGGGTCATGAAAGGACAAATGACTAAGGAAGGCTCCCACCTTGAATTTTTCACCCCTATTTTTTACAAGAATATATCATAATGTGTAATAATAACGTTAGAGGGTGTAAGAGAGTGTCATAGGAAATATTGGAAGTGTAATAGAGTGTCATAGGTACCTATTGGTGGTGTAACAACCTCTTGGATTCATTGTAACTCCCCCTCTTTTGGTTTCAACTCCATTCTTACCCCCTCATTGAACCCATTCAAAATTTAAGAGTTAGAGAGAGCTCATGAGGGGTGAGTGAATTTCTTTTTTCGGGTTGAGAGAGCTTGGATAAATTTTCTAAGTGTTTGGAAAAGCCTACCACCCTTGAGTGAGGGTTTCAGAGAGAGTATGTTCATGGGGGTAAGGTTGAGTGTTTGATTTTCAGGTTGAAGGCTTGAATAATGCTATTGGACACTTATTGTATGCTACACCACTTCCCTCTTATTATCTTTCTCTCATTTCCCCTTATTTATTTTTTAGCCCATCCCCCCAAGGGTGGGGTTTGAGCTTAATTTTCAATGAAAATGAATAAATCACAAGGGGAAACCTTATACATTTTTTCCTATCTATTTTTTATTGATCAAATAACCATGAAAATTGATCCACTACCTTCATTGCTCATCTATCTATAGTTTTGGGGGATTTAGAGCTCATTTTCGTCTTATTTTGATTATTTTGAAGGCAATGACTAAAAACCTCATTTTTTTGTAGGATCGAGATTACATTGATTTTATTTTTACCCCATGAGCTTGTGGATTTGAAATTATAAGGACGTTAATGGTTTTGGTGAAGAAAATTGACCCTGGATGAGCTGCTTCCAATCCCTTCTTCATTGGAACTAGGAAAAATAGTGTGGGGAATCCTCCAAGCCAAAATTATCGATATTCGATCAAGATCCCTAGATATTCTCACTCACGAAATATATGCTATAATGATAATTACCACTAAATAATCCCTTGGCCGACCAAAGCCAAGAGAAGTCAAGAATTCAGTCTCAAGAATTCTTCCAAAAATCTAGAATCCCCAAAAGGTCCTCCTCCATTTATTTTATAATAATCTCAATAAATCATTATAGGTTACAATATGACCCATCATAACGTTTGAATAAAATGAGATGGGTTGAAAATAGCTATCAAGAAACTTAGTAAAGGAAGTGCAAGAAGCAATAAAACCATTCCTCACAATTCATGTGTAAAATGACTAAACTCTAGATTAGGATTAAGAATATCTAAATAAAGAAGATAAGTTCTATTCTAAAGGAGAAGGTTGACACAATAGAGAGTATTCTCACAAGTGGAGGCTATAAGCTTAAGTTAAAATATATCATATATGGAAAAAGTCAGGAATCATTCATTGAAGAGTATATAACATTGAAAAGAACTATAACAATCCACTATGAAGCATCCTCTCTTCAAAGGTTATAGTTGTTTAGGGAGCATCACATGAATGGATTGGAGAAAATATTCTACAAGAAATCCTAGTCGCAAAGAAAAATATCTTCATGAGGAGAGTGACTTGTTTTCTTTCAAAGTGATCTAGTGGTATTAGATTATTCCACTAACAATTTATATTGAATCACTTAGCATAGTTATGGTCCTTATTTTTGGTTTATTGGCCATGTTAACATGATATCATACTTTTGATTCAAGTGTGATTTTACATGTGTGATTTCATCCAAGTTTTTACACCCTCCAATTTCATCCCTCACAACCCCCGAACGCATTTGTAGGTCCTCACAATTTCGTCCAACCCTCCAATTTGCAGGCCCCGAACGCGTTGGATTCACGGTTTCTGGGAGCTGGAGAGAGTTGCTCCCCTTGGCTAGGAGCTCGAGAAAGCCTAGGTGAACGCATTTGCAGGCTTCCTATCACCCTCCAATTTCATCCACGAGCATCAAACATGTCTGGCCAGGTATGTATTTTGGACTAATAGCTACCATCTAATTTTCAGTATATGTTAAAGTGAATTCGGTTGATGAAGCGTTCCAATCACATATCTAGATCGAGAACGATCTTTTAATGCTTCCACCTTTGAGTTTGAGACCCTTTTGGGTTCTATCCTCCTCGTGGCTTTGGATTCACACTGTCTATTGCTCGATTGGGGTTTCTGTGAATTCAAGAAAATTAGCAGGCTTATGAAATCATTTGGTTATGCTGTTTCACATGGTACTGAAACAAGGAAGCTTTGCTTTGACAAGTACATTTGGGAGACGAAAATGATTCATCCTTTTGTGCAACATTTTGTTATCACAGGATTCCATTCCACATTTCATGGTATAGACAATAGCATTTCTGTGAGTCCATAAACCTTATTGTGCTCTTGTATAGTAAATATCCAAAGGCAAGAAATGCTACAAAGGAATTTCCACGACTGAGTTTATTATGCACTGTCTATGAAAGATAACAAGCTTGCAGTGTTCTTAATGCCCTTGCCTCTTGGACTCCAAAACCCAAATCTAATAGCCTTTCCTTTTGTCTGCCCTATTAAATTTCAAAAACTGAAAACCCTCTTCATAAGACCCTAATCAACTAAAAGTCAGACGTTGACCTTCAAAAAGGATTCATATACCTTCATTGGTCACTCCTTTTAACATGTCTTCTCCTATTCTACATCCCCATACTCAAACATTAACCTAATTCTATCATCTACCCCTCAACGTCATGCAATCCTATTATACTGTTGTTGTTTTAAGGCCATTGCAGCTTTGAAACATGTTTGATATACCCTTGTTATGACCTCATCTCATCTCTAGATTCCCTTTCCATCTCCCTTCAACCCAAGAATCACCTCAATGCTGAATCAATCCTCAGAGAAGAATGTGTATCTCTAATTTCTTCCTACTCCTTTACTTCCCCTGATTTGCAAAAAATTGGCGATCCTTTGTTTTGAGGAAGAGCCCTTCCAATGTCCATTTGCGACACTCCCAGACATTACTATCTCCATTATGTTGTATTCTTTCAAATAGATTTTAGCAAAATAGATCTGAAAATATCTCAATGGATATAATGTATATCAGAAATTTATGCCCATGGGATATCATGTATATGTAAATTTTTTTAGGGATCTGTCTCTCTCTTTTATAAGCCACTCAATAGGGGATCATCTTCCAGCATCACATAATGGTGAATTGAATTAAGACACCCTACTCAGACACCCTAATCCATTTTGACAGCTCCCGACCCAAGCTTTAGGGATGCCCTTACAGTGGCAGCCCTCCCCAACTTGACGCTGCTGTGTATTCCTCTTCATACCTATCCTATAACCCTGCACACAAGCTACTCAACACTTGATAAGTTTGGTCAAACAAGCTAACATTTCAGTGGTTTGAATAAGAGAACAATTCATACTCTGTTAGGCTTGGAAACATTGTGGTGATGCCAGTGATTGTTTAAACTTTGTTGGTTGTTTGAGACTAGGAAACATGGTAATTCTGCTGCTAAACATTGTTTTCAGACCTTGGTTATAATTACATGTACTTTTTGTGGCCGACATATACAGTCTGCAATTTATACATACAGTTTGGGTGTGATATATGTTGGATGATTACTGCTGTAACAAATCACTAGATCTATAATGACATGCTATTTAACTCATGTTAATACTTTCCTTTACTCATGTTGCTATACCTAGATACACTGATATGCTGCTGTTAGTACTACTGCATAGGCATTGGTCATATGTTTTGTAAATCATTTGGTTATCCTAACTAGTGCTGTTTTAAATGTTGAGTAATAAAAAGTGTATATATTCATACTGCTGTGCACATACCTTTTCTAGCTGTTTGATGACAAAACACTAGTAATTTGCTACTTCTTGCATCTTTCCTTCATTTCATTCTTGTTTTCTACACATTGGAAGTAATTAGCTATGTAATTGGTTTGTCTTTTGGTGAATGTACCCACACGATTCGTATCATCTTATTGACTCCATTAGGCACTGGTCGCTAACCTTAAACATATATGTGATATATTTAGTGTCTAAGTGTCTTTTGCAGAGTTACATAGGGTTCTTCCCTGGGAGGTTTTGACTTCCGAAGAAGTTAGGAGAAGTGACTAAGGTGACAGTGGTCACTTTCTTCACATATGCTTGCCGGTGGCTTGGACTGCCATTTCATCCGGTAACAGGGCCTATCACATCACTGTAACCCATATTGGTTGGTGTTTGATTCATATTATTCCTTTGTGCGGGTTTGACAGGACATTTTATTACCCCGCTCCCATCAATATTCAATGGAGAAAGATTCACACATCGTCCTTTGGTTTCCGGTGCAAGTTAGGCTTACATATCCATCACACTGAACTAAGATATACCTGCCAAGTTCCAACAGCAAGTGGATGTGTGGGTGTACCGACTACCAAACTGATGTGCTGGAAGTAAGTGGAGAAAGTCAACATAGAAATTGGACTCTAAGGCCAAACCTCCCTGAATTTAAGGTTGAACATCAAATTTTCTTTGAAAGTCCCTGAACTTTGAACCTCAACCTTTAAGTTCTGTGAACCTTGTGACATAGCTTGCACCCTCAATGGGTCTAAAAGAGGACAAATGAGCACCCTTCTTGCTGTTAATTAAACTTCCTTTCTATTGTTATATCATCTATCAGAATAGGTCTAGAATAAGCCAAAGTGGATTTCCCTCATCATGTAAACTTTTAGTAAACCATGCTTTGAACTGAAGTGATTAGGTTGCTAGATTTGTGCTCATCTTATTTGGTTGAATGTGTAGCGTTGTGATAGCATTTATGATCCAAAGGTAAGTTTCCACAACCCATCATTTGATTTGCACCATACTTGTTAATATCTGCTATTTATGATGATGTTTACCTACTGAGGTACATTTGCTAATAGTGATGTTATTACATCTTCTATGAATAGAATCAACAGGCTGCCAAACATGGACATTACTCCTTCCATAAATGTCATGCCTTGTGTGTCAATATTTGAGATTGACAAATCACTGTTCATGGTGCAAGTTTCTGTTTTCCAACTATGGCTGGAAATAGGTCTCACTTCAGTATTGTAGTCCTACCAAGATGTATGTCCACCTCAGCCATTAATCTTGATAGGAAAGAGCAGAAATAGGTTGTGGATTTAAAATGTAGATCTCAGGCTACAGAGCTATACTTGGCCGAAAATGATTTGAAAATGTCAAACGTGACCAAGTATAAATACTTGTTTAGACCTTGGTGTTGCTGTTATTTTTCAAAGTTTGATCAATGGACTGACCTGAGCTGATGTTAAATGCTGCTCTGATTTGATTTTTGTTTCAATATGGATCTGACCTATTACATAAGTCTCATAAATTCCCTGCCCCATCCTACTTCTTGTCCAGTCCAAGACCCTTGCTAAAACCATCCTCATCATCTTCTATCCCCGGTAAAGCCCATGACAATGCCTTGATCAAGATAGTTTATAATTCATTGATGCCTAGTGAATGACCCAAAAGGAACTAGAGGTTATACCCAAAATGAATATTGACAGCAGCTATTGTCTTTCTTTAATGCTTATGAGATTAATACCAATGTTCACGGTCTATCTCTGTTGGCAATTCTTGCACCTACATTCCCATGTTCAATATTTTATCAACAAATAGGCCTGGGACAAGTGTGTGTTAACATCTTGCATGTTAGCATGTGTTTAATGCAACAAATGCTTGAATGTACACATTTAAATATTAAATATGTGCTTCTTTACTCTTATATTTGCTTTGCTTCATAAATTATCTACTTTGCATCCAGATATGAACTGATTGAGATTTGTTTCCGTCGAGCTGGTGATTGGATATTAAATTGTGGTCATAATTTGAGAATATAATATTTGTAACAAGTCCTATGCGTGCAAAGGTGAATTAAATTCTCTTGCATCCATAAATCCTTACTTCATATCTGTGATTTATGGTGGCTTAACGTTGCATGTGCTAATGCAACCTGCGATGACTGTCATGGACTAAGGTCATATGCAAAGGCCAAAAACAAGTGAATATAAATTTTATTTTGAGTGCAATCTATTCTATTCTTGGCCCTTTATAATGTCTCTATTCTGGTGACATTTGTGATAGCGCACATTGGCATAAGCCATCTACCAAGATTATGGTATAGAGTGTTAGCAGAGCAGATGAACACTCAAATTTATTGGAATTAGTGTGCAAGTTAGAATCTTCATCCAAAATTTGGAAAATTTATGTGTTTGCCTAGTCAATAGCTGATTTCATTCACTGTTAACTCACTTTAGCTTGAGCCTTCCCACAAGTTATCATGTATTCTCTTATTGCATGACATATTCAATTTTATAATGGCTTTTCATGCTTGTTTTAGTCTTTTCCTTTGGGAGGCATATCATGAAAAACCAGCAAGATCATGGAAGACTGACATTTTGAAGGAAAGCAAACTATTACTTACCATTTTGTTGCTATTTCCCAACTCCTAGGAAGAACAAAGTTAATTGAAATTTTAAAAGGAAATAACTGGACCCTTTCAGCTAAGTGAGTAGTCTTCATGTATAAATAGTATTCAGGCGGCAATTCATTCTATCCAACTTGTGGATCATTAGTGATATTCCATGATAATGTGGGAATCCATGCTCTAAGAGTGTAGTGTTCTTATATGTGGAGCTTTGATTAACCTCAAGCCTTGGCAGCATTTTCTTAAGAAAGAAACTCAGGAATAAGTTCAAGCCTGCTTGTGCTGATAGTTGTGTTGTTTTATTGAGCAACTTCGAGCATGTGGATCAAATTAACAAGCTCAGATAATGAGGTCACTCTTCAGTCTTTGGTATCCTCCAAGTAGGAAATCACGAGTGGTGCCCAAAGAATATTGTGCTTAGGTGAGTTTGTGGCCTTCACCGATCTATAGTTTATTAAAGAATACTAAGCATCTTAAGAGAATGGGTATTTGAGTTTTCGAAGTTTTCAGCTGTTTTCGGTTCTAGATTTCACTTATATTAGAAGTTTGAATAATATATTACTCATGGCCACACTTAGGCCCAACAGTCTAAAATTAATATATGTTTCATGATGCAACCATGCATCTTGCATCTGGTAACTGGTTTAAAAAAAAAAAGAATAACAGAATTTCCGGACTTATACACAAGTCCAAAAGCATACAAGAAAGAGTGATGTAAAAGGGCAAAGTGACAGAGAGAAATCCAACACAGAGAGCCTACAATGGGTCTTTGAGATCTTCAATTTTTAATGTCATTTTTGCATACTCAATATTGGAGATAGAACATTTATCCCTTATGAGTCTTTGTTACTCGTGAGCTCACAAAAGTCCTGGTGGTCAAATCTGAAATTAGGTTAGACCCATCAACCATTCGTTAATATCCAGGCCCAAATCAACAAATAGTTTACAAATATCTCTCACCGCAAACAGCTCTTATGGAATCATCTTTTACTAAGACATACAAAAACAGAGCAGAGTTGTTGATCACAAAACTTCATGAACAAAATCCTGTTTCTAAGCACATGGACTGGTAAAATGCACTTATCAAAAGTGGTCATCTGTAGTAGCTCAGAAATAAGAAATCCTCAACATTTTTTACTATTATTAGGCCACAACCTTGTTCTCTGATAGCCAGCTCGTACACCATGACCATGCAGTGAAGTAGTCGCACCACCAAATCCCGGGCTCAACCCTGGATAGGCAGTAAAAGTTGAAACTACGAACCTAGAGTACGACAGAGGTAGAGGCAATTTCCAGTGACTGGCATCCAACAAATCTAGAGAGTTGCTCATGTAGATCATGTCATTTCATGATTTCATCCAATGAAGTCGACAAATTTACAGTGCTAATCTAAAATGGATAATTCCATATTGTCCACAAATTGACAGTGTCACTGCAAAATAGATCAACTCAGTAGATATAAAATGCCAATCCAGCCAATGAAAAGGTGAAGAACTGGTGAAAAGATAGCTCATGATTTATAGTTTCATGAAGTGAATAGCTCCAGGTGAAGAGTTGTTTATCGATTACAACTTAAATCGAATAGATGCACCTATGGGGGTAAATATCCTATCTACAATTCAACTAAACCTATGATAAATCGTTGTTATAATTTAGTTTGGTCAATCTCATTTATGTTAATCAGGTAATTATTAAATATGGTAACTCAATTCAAGTAGAAAAAGTAAATGTTTTGATGACTGCATTCGATTATATTTCTTCGTGCTTATTATGAATGTTTCCATATAGTAACATGCAAATTATACATTTTCTTTATGGTAAAATTTTTGCAATATCTCATTTTTGTTTATGGTACAATTATTTGGAAAACTTACTAATTGATTTATCATGTCAGGGTGACGGCAGTGGAAGGTCAAATGCTGCTAGCACAATACATGGTGACCGTGGAAGGTCACAAGGCAAACCGTCTCGTGAGGTAATTATTAAATATAGTAACTTAATTCGACCAGAATAAGTAAATGTTTTGATGACTACAATCGATATAGTAACATGCAGATTATACTTTATGTTTATGGTGAAATTTTTGCAAAACCTCATTTTTGTTTATGGTACAATTATTTGCACAACTTGTACTAATTGATTTATTGTGTCAGGGTGACAGCAGTGGTCACAGTGCACCCGCGACTACCAGGATACATGGTGACCATGGAAGGTCACACGCCGTACTGCTTCCACAGGTAATTGTTAAATATTTCAGTTTTTTCTGTTCACAATTATGCACATAGATTTTATTGATTGATTTATTGTGCCAGGGTCATAGCCGTGGAAGGTCACCCGCGGTGTCGTCGCAGCATGTACGGGGTGACAGTGGGAAGTCACCCATGGAGCCCCAGCAGGTACGGGGTGACCATGGAAGGTCACCCGCGATGTCTTAGTAGGTACGGGGTGACCATGGGAAGTCACCCGTGGAGCCTCAGCAGGCACGGGGTGACCATGGGAAGTCACCAGCCACTACGCCACATCCGGTAAGTTTTATTGATACTACAACAATTATTTTACAGGTGAACAATTTTTGAATGATGTTACAATTAATTTCCTTGATTTTATTGTTTCATGCTTTTAGTTCGGTGCACTGGATGTGGATGACAATGTAAGTGAGGAAGAAATTTTCACCTCCCTAGACCCAATGAAAACGGTCTATTTGGCCCTCAAAAGGGCAAACAAGGATTTACTGGCCTTTGCTTGCAAATGGCCGAAGACAGATGATGACAAGGAAATGATGGTGGAGCTACAACAAAAAATAAAGGGTTATAAGGTAAGTGTCATCGATTACAATTTTTATAAGCTTTAACATGATTTCATATTTGATGATATGTTTTCTATTATTGCAAATGTTCTTATCAACTCGATGTTTTCCATATGTAGGAATATTTGGAACCCCAGGCTAGAGAACCTGCAAAGACAGGTATTGGTAGCAGTGACCATCCATTGGATAAAAAAGCTCGTCAAAGCAAGGCACCAATGAGGATTTTTGAGGATTTCCTCGAAGCCAATGATGAGGGCAATGATGATGAGATGGAGCATGATCATGACATGGAGCATGATGATGAGGTGGAGCCACCTAGGACTCCACATGACGTTGGAGATGAACCTACTATAGATGGCCAGGAAACGTTTCCTGGAGCAGCACGAGTCAAAAGCACCGGATCACTAGATGTGACGTTTCTAGTCGATGAAGCATGTGTTCCTATGAAAATACAAAAGATGGCTGGTATTTTTTAATTGTTTTCATCAATGTTTTTCATTAAATTGAAATGGACATATTCTGAAAATATTGTAAATTAAGCTGTAAATGTTTATCTAGGCAATAATGTCTTCTACAGACACTTAAATGACAAAGCATTGGAGCTGTTTGGGCCCACCATTCACACAGGGTGGCAAAAACAAAACAACAATTTAAAAGATGAATTGATTAGAAACATGATTTACTTGTTCGGTGACACTTTGAACAAGAAAGTGGTTTTAAAGTTAGCTGGAGATGGTTTGAAATATACCAGGGCCCAATATCGGGGAAAACTGGCAGATAACCCCAAGCATGAGCGCCCTCCCATGGTACCAGAGCAAGAGTGGAAGGCACTTATGGCTGATGCCAAATTTATTTTGTTAAGAAATCAAGGAAAACAACCACGGACTGATAAAGCAAGGTACATGACGTATAATTATACTATTGCGATATGCTCAATTTTATTTTATGTTTTGTGTCAAGCAACAAATCATACATTTAACATATGTCATAAATTTCATAAATAGGTTTCCTGACACCTCCAAGGAAACCAAGGCAAGAATGGATAAGGTTGGCCAGCATAAACTGGGCCAGGGTGGCTACAGAAAACTAAGGCATCGAATCGTAAGAATTTGCAATATTCCTTTTTATAAATTTTCGAAATCTTACCAAGTGTTGGGGTTTGAGATTTGTGCCTGCTAATTAAATTCATAGTTTTCTTAGAAGAGTTTTCATTGTTTTTAAGCATATTGAATAGTATTGAAATTTGAGTTCTTGAGTCCTTTTAGACTAGCACATAATATGCTGCGTCCTCTCTAATAATAAACTTCTCTTTGCAATATTGTAGGGAAGTACGTTCGCAGATGCTGCCACTGAGGAAGACCTCAATATTGGTTTCAAGTATGGTTCTGAAAGTGTGGTTGAGCATAGAAAAAGCTTGGGGTAGACTCCAATCAGCCCAATTGTGGAAATGCAGGTAAATAGAATGAATAAGGACATTTGAAATATTCTTGCTTCATATTTTCCCACAGTAGACCAATAACTATATTTTTATGTTTGTTTGGAAACAATAGTGCAACCGCAGTAGTGAATCCAGCGGTACTGGGAGGGTGCCAGTTCATATTGGGGAGGACCCATTGGATGATAATGTGGAGCAGGCTAGGGATTCAGGTAGTGAGTTTTATAAATATATATATGTATTTTGATTATAGATATTTATTTTTTTACGTATACTTACATATTTCATTCTTTAAATGGAAGAGCATGTATCTCACGAGGATGAACTGGAAGATGAACAAACAACTGAAGCAGTCGTAACACCGACCTTCAAAGATAGACAAACAGGTAAAAAGAGATATTGTAATGTTTATCGAAACAATGAAATAGTGATTTGAATCAATTTTCAACCTAAGAAAAATGGTCTTTTCATTGTTGTAGTTCTTTCCCATTCGCAGTGGCCTCCACACCCTGTTCAGCGATGTACCAGGAGTATGGTACATGAGGGCACGTAAATTACACAAACCACAGAAGGACAGGGCTCAGCAA
>LPNX010829300.1:0-20704 GCA_001517045.1 Pseudotsuga menziesii | reverse complement strand
GACCCTTGTTATCCTTCATTAGGCCTAATGCTGCTCCTAAAAGTATTCCAAGTAGAACTCATATTTCAAGTGTAATGTAAGTTAAAGATCCTTGGCTAGGTGTCTAAAAATGACTTCTCATAGAACAATTTCCCATTCTTCCAGCTAGGTATTAGAGATTTTAATGTTATATTCTTGGAAAATGTGCTCCAAATGGAATTGATTCCTAAAACTATTACTATTACTAGAATTTGTTTAAACTTGAGGCCAAAAATTAGCTAGTCTAGTCATATAAAAGATTAGAGCTAATGACAAGTTTATCAAATTTGTGCGTGAAGAGCCCGTCATAGGTATAGCATCCCCGTCTCTATTCCTAGGGTTCTCATTTAAAAATAAAAAAAACTTATACAAAGCGTGGATACAGCGACGGCCAGGCGTGGATATAGAGACGGAAAGGCATGGATACAGAGATGGCAAGGCATGGCTATAGCGACGTCTTATTCCTGGGTTTGCATTTAAAAAAAAAAAACCTTATACAGAGCATGGATACAGTGATGGCCAGGCATGGATATAGAGAAGGCCAGGCATGGATATAGCGATGGCTTAGACATCTAACGAAATATAGAACATTGTCACTCTTGCAACGCAAATTAGGGGTCGTCTCTATTGCGACGGAATTATTTCCACGGAAAAAAAACACTTAGACGTGGCAATATCCATGCTTTTCCGTGGATATTGCCACGTTTTGCCATGGCAAAATTGATCACTTGTACTAGTGTATGCAGAGTTGTTCCTCATGTTCCTCTTTACCCTTAGAATAAACTAGGATGTCATCTATAATGACGAAAAAAAATTATCCATGTATTTACTGAATATATTGTTCATCATAGACATAAAGTTCATGGGTGCATTAGTCAACCTGAATGGCATCATTACAAACTTGTAGTGGTTGTACCTTATACAAAAGGAGGTTTTGTGAATATCCTCATCGCGAATATGTACGTGATGGTACCCATATCATAGTTCTATCTTGGAAAAGATCTTGGCTCTGTTAGATTTTTATCATTTAAGCAATATGATCTTAGGATGTTATCTGAGAGAATAACATGCAGACCAATCAATCACAAGAGACAATAGACACAAATATTTTCCTTAGGGAAACCATAAAGGACAAAACCTCACAACTTCCTCAGAGATAGAATGAGCATCAATCGCAGTAGTAAAACCCAAAGATAGAAAGATGATCTCCAATGCTTGTTCTCTCTCTCTCACTTGTGTTAGATCCTCTTCTCTCACCTATGCGCTATAGTTGGGTGAGTGTGTGTCTCAAATACATAGGCTCACTCTCTATTTATACTAATTTCCAACTTGAAAATTGCTTATAAGGGCTGACTTTTCAAGGAGAGTCTAATAACCCTAGTGCCCCTCAACTATGGGGACTTTTCCCCCCTGATCAACAAGGAGGGTTAACCTCAACTCAATTTTGGGGACTATTTCCCTGACTTACAATGGACGATTAACCTCCATGACTTTACATGAATTTATTATATTAATGACTCTCCCGATATGAACATTGGGGTATAATGAAATACAAATGATTCTCTCAATAGGAACATTGGGGTATAATATAAGATATACAAGTGAATACATTTCAAAGTTAGAAATACATCAACACTCCCTCTTAACTAGGAAGGTATTCTCTTGAAACAATTCATCAGCAAAAGAATTCATCATTGGATCATCATCAAAGCTGGATCATCATCATTGCCACTGCTCCTGCAATCTCAACCAAATGGTGCTATCTCTCAATTATACTTGTCATAGGAATTTCTATAGAGAAAGCCCTTTTTCATGTTGGTTGTAGGCCTGGCATCCATGTAGGTATTCATCTTCTTTAGTGCTTATATCCAACCAGGGGAGGCCCAGGCTACCACCATGTCGAAAAAGCTCTCCCAACACTTACATCTGACCATGGGAGGAACACATCTAGCATCCATGTCAGAATGGCACATGCAACACTCACATTTGACCATGGGAGGCCCATCTTGCCACCATGTCAAAAATCCCAACAGTCACATCTGACCATGGGAGGCCCATCCTACCACCATGTTAGAAAGGCTCATCCAACACTTATATCTGACCATGGGAGGTCCATCCTCCCACAATGTTAGAAAGGCCTAGCACTCACATCTAACCATGGTAGGCCTAGCATGCCACCATGTCAAAAAAAATATTTGCACTTACATCTGACCATGGGAGGCCCAACCTACCACCATGTCAGAAAGGCTTAGCACTTACATCCGATCATGGGAGGCTTGGCCTGCCACCATGTTGGAAAGGCTCAACACCTACATCAAACCAAGGGAGGCCCGACCTACCACCATGTCAAAAAGGATTAACACTTACATCCAACCATGTGAGGCCTGGCCTACCACCATGTTGGAAAGGCTGAACACTTACATTTGACCATGGGAGGCCCAACCTGCCACCATGTAGAAAAGGCTCAACACTTACATCCAACCATGGGAGGCCCAACCTACCACCATGTCGAAAAGGATCAACACTTACATCTGAACATGTGAGGCCCAGTCTGCCACCATGTCAGAAAGGCTCTCCTATAACACCCTAGTTTTGACCCCATTTGCATTAATGTATGTGATGTATATATTGTAATGAATGGTGGTGTGGAGCTAAAGGAAAAATCCCACCATCGATTCAGTTGTGTTATGTTTCAGTGAATGAAATCATTGTCGATGGTATATCATGATATACAGCACATATTAATTTGGTCATCATGTAAATGTACATTTTAATTAAATGAACCCAACCAGCTATGTTTACTACAACTACATTGAACAGGGTATGATTATCCCAAGGGTAAGCAGGGGGATTGTTAAACCTAGAACCTATGCAGAAAAGTAATGTGTCAGCCACTCATTGAAGAACCCTGATTTTGGTTGAGGGCAGTTATTCTGTTGGGTAGTTGGGGGGTGGAAGGATTTCCCCCACCCACACTCCACCAAATGAGTCGTCCATTCATGTTGGCAAGGAAAATAGTAGGGGATGTTTTTTTCCACTTTCCCATTCTCTGTATCATTTTTGGATTCACCTCCTCATGCACAGGATTCGGCATCATTTGGGATCCACGCAGCGAGCTAAGGAATGGGTTCTTTCCACTGTCAACCATGATTTCCTCTATAGATCCATTCATGCCTGGGAAACAGTGGGTATGTGTGTTTTTCTCCTACCGATTTGAGGTGGACATTTTCTCCTTACAGATTTGTAGTCTGCTTACATGTTTTTCCCTCTCTCACACCGATTGTCGGTCGATAGTTCTGTTCTTTCTTCCATTCATGTAGAGAATCGATTTTCCCTCGGTATCGTCAGACTGTGTATTGCCACATCCTTCCATTGGAGATCGTGGTTGTGTTTTCTTCATTGATCCCTGGCTGTAGTATCCTCCATGTATGGATTGACTATGTCTTCTCCTTTTTATGGCAGTATTGGCTATAGATTGATGGGAGTACCTACATTTTGGTTGGTTGCATTTTCCCTTGTGATTTGGGCTACTGTAGGTTTCTAAGGAATCATTTTGGCCACGATAGGGACAAGAATGATTCAGGGATTTGTCTCCTGCCGTTCAAGATGTGAAGTGCTTGTTTGTTGCATGCATGTAGTAGTTTGTCATCAGACTGCATTGTAGTGGTGAATGAGGGCCTAATGTGTTGGATAAACCTAGTGAGTTTGAGAACCACATAGAGAGAGCTAGAGGGATGGCTTTCTTCTCCACAACCCCTGAATAGTAATGGAAGGGAGGTTAGGGCCTAAGGGACTGCATAGCAGAGTAATGACTGATTCCTTGTGTTGGGTGTGTGTGGGTGTCCTAGAATTCAGGATAGTTCTGGTGTAGGGTCCTACTATGTTGTCCTGGCTCAACTATGTAACCTTGTTGTGTTGTTATCCTTGGCTATGTGTAAGCCTTCTAGTTCCTTATTCTTTTGGAAATCATGCCCGGTTCGTCGGTGGCAATGTTGCTGAGAGATTAAGGAGCACGCTAGCCTATGGTTGGGTTGAACGTTGCAGCGACTAATATGTTTCGCAATTGTATTTACTATTAATGAATTATGATGATGGACATGTTGAATGTTGAATTGTATATGAATGAATGTTGTTTTGCTTCCGCTATGTATATGAACAATTATGCATCTTAGTATGTAGTATGTTTCATGTTTTTAAGTATCTTTCTTCAGCATCATAGGTATGTTAAACTTCATGGGGATATATGCCCGAATGTTTGGTGTATAGTAGCGTCCTCTTCACTGGTCAGAGGGTCAGGGACATTACAGTATGGTATTGAAGCTAATGTTGCAACATGGGCTTGAATGGGCCATGAAAGGTCAACTAGCAGAGGCAGGTTTCCTTCTGCCCAACAAAAATTAGAAGAAAACCTATGCATGACAAGAGAATTTCGGAAAATTCGTCTAAGTATCGAGATCATTGGAGGACTTAGTCTGAATTCTCGCCGATGCATTGGATCACCTAAGCGGAAGGCCTCCCAATGAGAACCATGAAATAAAAGTTCAGAAGTTTTCTAAGTATTCAAGCTGTTGGCCATCGGAAAACTTAGTGGGATGCACCTCTGACGCAACAGAAATTTTAGTTAGAAGGTACTCCGATACGGGCCACCGACGAATGGAAAAAGGTGTGAAATTCGTCAGAAGCCATCAGCTGATGATCGCTGCAACATCGGTGCATTTAGGTGGAAGGGTTTCTGATGGCTGACAGAAGGAAAACGTTGAGGGCACCGAAACATCACCAAGGATTAGAAGAAAGGAGAGTTGACATACTCTTCTGTTGAGACCGTCAAGGAAGGTTTGATGATGGATTGATGACTATTGGTGAAGAGAAAGTCGCAGTGTCGGTCGTGTTGTCTGTTAATGAGCCACAACAGTGGCAGAAGAAAAGGGAAAGGGAGCCGAAATGGAGCTGCAGTGGTGGAAATTAGAGGATGATGGAGCTGGTACATCAGAGGCAATTAGATAATCAATCAGTCGACGCGGAGCCCAGAGGAAAATTTTCTAAGTGTTGAAAATTTCAGTACTTGGTAAAGTTCAGAAGTTTTCGGTGGTCAGTGGAAGAAAGAAGATGGAGGTGTTGAGGCGACAGATCCATTTAGTTGAAGACCACCCAAACTTCAGATTGCTTAGTCGAAAGGACACCCAATAAAGGCCATCAGCATCGACGGGAGATAGAAGATGAGAGCGTCGATGGAGGAGATCTCTGAAAGATCGCTGAAACGTCAGCGAAGCTTAGTTGTTCGAACAGCCGATATGTCGATGAGAGTTAGCGAATGGATCAGTCGATGCACCGACGGATGAAGAAAGAAGGTTCTTCGAAATTTTTTCTATGTGTAGAGAACATCGGAAGACTTTAGCTGTTAGAGGAAGTGTGAGCCGATACATCGGCAGAAAACAATTGAAGCTGAAGCCGCAGTGTCAGCAAGGGTGAGCTTCTTGGATCGACAACAAATAGTTGATGAAGTAGCCGCAACGGTGGCATAAAACAGATGATGATGTAGCTGGAATGACGGCCGAAAATGGGCAATGAAGTAGCCGCAATGGTAGTGGCAGAAAAAGAAGAAGTTGGCCGAAGTGTTAAAGGCATTGGAGAAACTTAGCTATTTGAGGAGCCAATGCAATGAAGGAAATTTTCTGAAATTTTCAAGTGATGGAACCATTGGTGAAGTTTATAGGTTTGGGTCGCCGATGCAGTGGAAGAAGTTTGTTATTTGAGCCGCCAACACATTGGAGGAAAATAGAAGATGGGATTGTCAATACGATGGAGAATATTAAAGGATTAGCAATTCGGACTACCGACACAGTGGAATAATTTAGTTGATGGGTCTGTCGATGTTTCAGGAGGATCTAGTGGTCTTGAGCACCAATGAGCCACAGAGAAAGTTAGTGGATCTGGTCGCTGAAACGCTGGAATTTTAGATGATTATGGACCCGATGAACAGTCCTTGGCATTTTCGATGCCATCCAAAAATATTACATCAGAGAAATATAGTCGAGGGAACCGTCGACGCAATAGAAATGTATAGCTGATTGAGCTCCCGATGAGCACCGAAGAATTTAGTCGTCCGGGTCCTCAAAGTGTCGAAAGATTAGTCCATTAAGGATATGAAACGTCAGAAAATCAGTTGGGATGAGACTTGATTTTGAGAAAGGAGAATTTTGCATTTTTCCAGTGAAATTTTCGGTGAATCTCAGCTAGTGCTCAATGAAGAATTTCTCATTGGATTTTTAGTAGTTTCAGGGATAAAAAGGAAGAGAATTCTAGGTGGCTGAGGTTGACATTTAAGACTAGAATACATTTGGTAAAAAGCATCATTTTGAAGTGGTGTGGTTTTCACAGCCGAGGTCAGAATGAAGCATGTGAATGGGAGTTGGAAAGCTTATCCAGCAGGGAACAAGGGAGAGTCACCAGAATTCGAATGCAGAGCAGCAAAGTGCTAGTAATTGATTGAAAGAGAAATGTGCTGCTATCAATATGGACAAATACGGGAATTGCATGCCTAGAGGTAGCAAGACCATGAAGTCCAACCAGCTATTGCGTGGAAGAGGAATTCCATGCAAGGATGAGGGACTTGAAAAGGGAAATTTCCTTAAACCCTGTCTTGCTAATTACCATTACATTTTATAAGTTTTTGTACATAAAATGTATGATGATATTCTTGGCATGCATAGGATATTACATGTTGGTAAGCGTAGTGAGAAATATACATTTATAATGAACCGCTAATGGTAAATATTGCATTGGTGTTTGTATTAGTGGAAAAACCAACAAGAACCTAGACATGGCTGAGTATGTTGCTAATGCTGATGAATGTGACCAGCAATCCTATGAAGAAAGGGATAAGGCTACAAAACCAGGATAAAAATTTGGTGAGCAACTTTTGCAACCTCCTGCAAGAGACCAACCAAACTGGATAGTAAGTGCATGCAAAGGGTAGTCAGGATCAATTGGTTGCTGGAAATGCTCCATGGAAGGGCAAGGTGGTAGAAATGATATGCTTGTGAAGTAAGAAGTATCTAAACCCTTCATTTAAATTACATAAATAAGGGGATTGTACCCTATAATTTAAAGTATGATAATGATTACGTGAAGTAAATGAGTTTTGGTAGTATTGACGTGATTAAAAGCTGGAAGTATTTGAATTTTATAAAATCTGAAAATGCTTCAGTGATGGTTGTAGCAATGAAAAGGTTATATGCACCCTGACTTACCAAGTGTTTGACTAATTGAAGTTCAGGTTTCAGGTAGATTCTTTAGATCATGGCAATGAAAGTAAGACCATGACAAATGCCAGAATCTACCATGTGAAAGAGCCAAACCTTACAAAAAGATTCTCATGGCTGTGAAAATAGTTTGTATGCATAATGGGTTGTTAAATTTGAATTGTGAATTTCAGATTTAAGAAATTCCTGACAACTACTGATCACTATTGGCTTGGATAATATTGTGTCAGGAGGATGTGCTGCAAGTGGATGTTCATGTTATGCCAGTAAGCATAAAAATATAATGGGAATAGTGGTTCTACTTACGGGAGACAAACAAATGAGGATCATCTCATTGCCAAGCAAATAAATTTCTGTAGTAGACGGAGTTGCAAGTTCATATTGAATTTAATTACTAATGCCATTGCTTGGTTATGGAACAATCAAATTCAGATTGTATTAGTAGATACTGATTGACTGTTTGGCTACTTGATGAATATGCCAGGGGTACACGCTACAGGAAGACCATGTGTGATGGCCTACAGGAGCCAAACTTCATGGGGGAGGGTTTTGCTATCTTGGAAATGGGTTTTGGGTGAAACTCCATTGGGAATTTTGGAAATGTCCCATCCACACTGCATGTTTGGTAAGCAACATGAGTGAGATGGTATAGATTATGTCAGTAAGACATGTGTGGATATGGAATGTGAAAGGAGTTAGGATGGAAAACCGAGGGACTGTCAACTCAGAGAAGGGATCCCCCACTCCTCCTTCATGAAGGAATACCACATTGGCAAATGGATAAGTGTTATGTGACCCTAGCTAAGAATATGCATGCCAAATTACTAAAATTCGATATGTAGAACATGTTTTGATTTTATTTCCATGATGGCCAATTTCTTGAGTATCAATAGGGCCTACATGGAACACACCGAAAAAGGGTGCACACTTTTCCGATGTCAGATCATTTAATGGTTTTAAATTATGATTACACCCTAGGGAGTGGACGCACTTCTGGTGTCTCAATACTTGATAGTGAATGATATGAAACATGATTACAGTTTTAGAGCAGTAACATTGATGAGGTTGCTTATATTGCTTGTGTTGACAGGATAAACATATGCAGTTTGGTTGTTGATATAAGTGTATTGGCTTGGATGGACAGTATAATAAACCCAACTGTGGGTTGGCTTGACTGTGCTTGATATGTATAAAAGGGTGTGGTGAAGATGTCACCGAAATAGGGTTGTTATATGCCTAGGGATCCATACTAGATGTTGGACCTGGAAATAGTCATCTATTGTTGCTATAAGTGCATGGTTGATATAAGTGTATTGTTGATATAAGTGCATTATTCATATAAGTGCATTGTTCATATAAGTGCATGGCCTGATAAACCCAACTATGTTGGCTTGGCTGATTTGTTCCTTCCCATTCAGCATGAAGGTGTAATGGCTGGACATTAATTATTTGGTGTTGAGGAGTAGCCTGCGTGCTGACCTAATATCCAAGTCCATAGGAAATCCCAAGGCTTGCAAAGTGAGGAAGGATCCTATGGACCAATGAGGAAACACAGAATACAGATAAGTATTGAACTATTTTGCAATTTCTTGCTTATGAATATACATGTGTATATGATTTGGTTATGATATTCTAAGCTCTTATTTAAGAGATAAAAACTGATGAGACTAAACTAAACATGTGAATCAATTCAATGTTTGAATATAGGTATCACTGGAAGTGAGGACTATGAAAGAATCCTAGGGGTGCATGTGGAAATGTGACTGTCCTGAAGAGCTCAGAATGAGCAGTAATGAAAAAGGTCCTAGTGAGACTGTGAAGTTCCTAGCAGCTGAGACAAACCATCTAGGGAGGCTCCATGGCTGAGAGGTCTAAAATAGACCGGAGACACTAAGTGTCATGACCAAGAGGGATTGTTCCAGCATTCACAGTAAGTGAAAGAGGCTGAGAGCATGAAAAGCCATAGCAATGGTGTGGGTTCCAGGATAGAACAAGGCATCGAGGGGAAAAACTCTTGATGCTCTCTCTCTTCCTTTTGATTATATATATATATATATATGCATTGTGAAAACAAAGGATTCTTGAATGCATGTCTGACTGAAAATAGAATGTGTTTATTTTCTTAAAGTAAATTATGAATGTTGGAATAGTTAATTCTCTACCCAAGAATGCACATGAATGAGCTCATGTGCCTATGGGGAAGGCATGAAAAGTATGAAAGTCTCCTTGATGAGACTTGGATTGTCATGCCAATTTAGCAATTAATTGACTGATATTAATGCCTATATTATGCTTGGTCTGACAGAATTTCAATGGTGCATTTCACAGGTGAGAAAAGTGAAATCCAGTGGTGCACATTGATCATGGCAGCAGACCAAAAGATGCTGGACATGGCTGGAATTCTTCTTCAAACAATTGCCAAGACCCAAGAGAATCTTGGAGAGATGCTCAAGATACAGAAAAGGCAGAATGAGATGAACCACCATATTTTGTAAGACTCTATTGGTTTGTAAAAGGAGGTAAAAAGACTTATGGGGGCAATCCGTAAAGGCAAGGAAAGTGGATCAATGATGGGACATTCGTCCAAGTAGTCTATTAAGAAACGTTCCAAGCATGAAGACTCAAGGGAAATTAAGCAGGTAAAGATGAAGTAGCCAGCGAAATGTTGGAAATGCAGAGGACATCATTTACGCCGGGACTGCTCAGCGAGGGAACATAAAGAGGGTAGCAGCCACAAACTTCCTTGACTTGGGGATGAGCCAAAAGCTGAGAACCAGTAGGAGAAGCTCATGGAAGCTGAGGGGCTTGGTCTTGAAATTTCAAATTAAATAATTAAACATGTGACACGTCTACAAAATTTTGAAATTTTGGATATGTATTCCTTTGTATTGAAACACCGAGGACGGTGTTATTCCAAGTGGGAGGGGATTGTAACACCCCAGTTTTGACCCCATTTTCATTAACATATGTGATGCATATATTGTAATGAATCATGGTGTGGATCTAAAGGAAAAATCCCACCATCCATTCAGTTGTGTTATGTTTCGACGAATGGAATCATTGCTGATTGTATATCATGATATACGGCACATATTAAGTTGGTCATCATGTAAATATGCATTTTAATTAAATGAACCCAACCAGTTATGTTCACTACAACTACATTGAAAATGGAATGATTACCCTAAGGGTAAGGGGGGTGATTGTTAAACCTAGAACCTATGGGGTAAAGCCATGTGTCAGCCACCCATTGAAGAACCTTGATTTTGGTTGAGGGCAGTTATTTTGTTGGGTAGTGGGGGGGTGGCAGGATTTCCCCCATGCACACTCCACTAGCTAAGTCATCCACTCATGTGGGAAAGGAAAATAACAGGGGACATTTTTTTCCACTCTCCCATTCTTTGTATAATTTTTCGGTTCACCTCCTCATGCACAAGGTTCGACATCGTTTGGGATCCAGGTAGTGAGCTGAGGAACAGGTTCTTTCCACTGTCAACCACAATTTCCTGTACAGATCCATTCACGCCAAGGAGATGGTGGGTATGTGTGTTTTTCCCCTACCAATTTGAGGTGGGAATTTTCTCCTTACGGATTTGTAGTCTGCTTACATGTTTTTCCCTCTCTCACACCGATTGTCAGTCGATAGTTCTGTTCTTTCTTCCATTCACATAGAGAATCAATTTTCTGTTGGTATGGTTAGACTGTGTACTGCCCCGTCCTTCCTTTGGAGATTGTGGCTTTTTTTTCTTCATTGATCCCTGGCTGTAGTCTCCGCCATGTCTTTATTGACTGTTTCTTCCCCTTTTTATGGCAGTATCGACTGTAGATTGATGGCAGTACCTACATTTTTGTTGGCTATGTTTTCTCTTATGATTTGGGATTCTATAGGTTGCTAAGGAATCATTTTGGCCATGATAGGGCCAAGAACGATTGCGGGATTTGTCTCCCCCCGTTCAAGCTGTGAAGTGCTTGTTTGTTGCATGCACACAGTAGTTTGTCCTCAAACTACATTGGAGTGGTGAATGAGGTCGTGATGTGCTGGATAAACTTAGTGAGTTTGAGAATCACATAGACAGAGCTAGAGGTCTGGATTTCTTCTCCACAACCCCTGAATAGAATTGGAAGAGAGGTTAGGGCTTAAGGGACTACGTAGTAGAGAAAGGACTAATTCCTTGTGTTGGGTGTGTGTCGGTGTTCTAGAAGTTAGGTTAGTTCTGGTGTAGGGTCCTACTGTTTTGGCTTGGTTGAACTATGTAACCTTGTTGTGTTGTTATCCTTGGCTATGTGTAAGCCTGCTAGTTCCTTATTCCTTGGGAAATCATGCCCATATCGAGGGTTGTAACGTTGCTAAGAGATTAAGGAGAACTCTAGCCTATGGTTGGCTGGAACGTTGCAGCGATGTAGCTGGTTGTGGGAAAGTTCTCATCAGATAAGTATTCTTGACTAATTTGTTTTGCAATCATATTTACTGTTAATGAATTATGATGATGGACATGTTGAATGTTGAATTATATATGAACGAATGTTTCTTTTCTTTCGCTATGTATATGAACAATTATGCATCTTAGTATGTAGTATGTTTCATGTTTTTAAGTATCTTTCTTCAGCATCATAGGTATGTTAAACTTCATGGGGATAGATGCCCGGATGTTTGGTGTATAGTAGTGTCCTCTTCGCCAGTCGGAGGGTCAGGGATGTTACATCTGCACTTACATCTGACCATGGGAGGCACAGCCTTCCACTATGTCAAATAGGAACTGCACTTACATCCGACCATGGGAGGCCTATCCTGCCACC
The DNA here is from genome assembly GCA_001517045.1 of Pseudotsuga menziesii. NCBI lineage: Eukaryota > Viridiplantae > Streptophyta > Pinopsida > Pinales > Pinaceae > Pseudotsuga > Pseudotsuga menziesii. The sequence goes on along the minus strand of LPNX010829300.1, from coordinate 8,627 downwards.
ATGTCAAAAAGGAACAACACTTATATCTTACCATGGGAGACCCATCCTGCCACCATGTTAGAAGGGCTCAGCACTTACATTTGACCATGGGAGGCATATCCTACCACCATGTCGGAAGGGGTCTGCACTTACGTATGACAATGGGAGGAGCCAATCCTACCAACATGTCAGAAAGACACATAGACTCATCACTTCTCCTTGGAAGGAAACTCTATTTGGAGAACACCAAGCTTCTCTTTTGAAGCACTCAAACTTAACTCTAGCCATTTCTAGCACATAATCACATCATGGCTGATTACAACCAAGGATAACCCAGGACCGATTACATCCAAGGACAACCTACAGGATCGTTTACATCTGATAAACCTAGGAGCTTTCCCAGGATTTTATGCTCAGACAACCTATCTCATCATCTATGCTAGAAATCCCTCTTTCAAGAGATCTCGATATGGATTAGAAACTGGAGCTTCACTGCTCCTCTCTCGTCTATACTCAGCCCCATGAAAAATTCCTTCCCGCTAAAACAAGAGATCACACATGATCGCATACTTAAGCAGCACCCTGAAGTTCTCTTCTTATCAATGGAATTACCTACCCAATATGAATCTACATAACCCTCCAGGTTAATCTTCTGATTCGCTTCATACTCAACTACACCCTTCAGGTACCTTAGAATATGATTTGCAGCAATCAAGTGAACATGTCTCGGATCCATCAGGAATTGGCTCAATGTGTTCACAGTAAAGCAAATATCTGATCTTGTATTCATTAGGTACATCAAAGCCTCAATCATTTGACAATATATTGTAGCATCAACCAAATCTGATGAAGCAACACTTAATAACTTCAGGTTCAATGCCATAGGTGTGCTCATGGCCTTACAGTCCAGCATCTCGAACCTCTTCAGGATCTCCACTGCATACTTTCCTTTTCCAAGGGAGATTCCATCTATATTCTGCCACACCTCCATGCCTAGAAAGTAGTGCATCATTCCCAAGTTCCTTCACTCGAACTTGGTAGCAAGTATCCTTCTTGCATCTTTAATGAGTTCCTATTTTCCTATTAGGAACAGGTCATTTACATATAATAGGAGCATCACTAGTCTTCTACCTTCAACCTTGAAGCAAAGGTTGGAATTTTCTTTACTCATAGTAAATCCTAGAGCCATCAGTAATCTGTCCATCACGTTGTACCATGTCCAACCTCAGGATCTTCTATAGTCACTCCCTCTTAAGAGGAGCATCATTCTCCCTTTTGGAGTCTATGTATTTTGCACTGGAGTGACACATAGCTTCCTTTGCTACTAATATTCTATGTATCCATCTAGGGTCACTGGCACTACTACATTTCGACCAAAAATCCGACGGCCGTCATGTTGGATTTTCGACACTTTCCTGTCGCATGTACGACACTTTGATTTTTTCTTAAGCGTCGGAAACTTGTTGTCGGTTATCCGACACCTAAGTAACCATCGGTTAAGCGACACTTAACTAACCGTCGGTTGAATGTACATTATCGATTATCCGACACTTATTAGGCAACAGTCATAAAAATTTTTAACAACATTTACACCTACAGGCGTCACTTAACCGAGACCTTCCGGACAAAGGTGTCACTTAACTGATAGGTTCAGGCGTCACTTAAGCAACGGACAAAAAAGGTAAGTGTCAAATAAGTGATGGTAAGAAGAAGTAAATGTCGCATAAGCGACAGATAGGAACCGTTGGTTAAGCAACGGAAGGGAATATTTTAAAAAATATATATATCTCGAAATTGTGTGGGTGTTTCTCAATTTGATCTCTTTCGATCTTCTCTCCAAGACAACCCATAAGACATTGTGGAGTACTGTCGCAACAAGTTATGAGGTGTAATGCTTGTTTCTTCATAAAACTTCTTGCTATCTCTACTTCCCTGAAGTGAGAAAGATTCATGATCGAAACATTGGTTTCAAATCCTTAACGAAGTGAAAAATACAAAAAGATCATGGATAAGTTATGTGTTTCCTAAGTGCTCCCGTTGTCTATCAACACCTCCATGTATTGTCTACACATGTTGATTGTTATCTTTTTGGTCATTCTAGCAAAATCCTATGGAAATATCTCTTACTGCTTTCCTGTGACTCAGCCTATAAATATGCAGCAATGAAGTGTGCCCATCCCCAACTTGATATATCGAGTTCACAAACATTTAACATTCCCATTGGTTGCATATTCTCATCAGTTGCGGCTTTGGCATGGGTTTCACTTGAATCTATTATCAAAGTTTCAATCATGACTATGAAACCAACTGTCATAATCTTAAGGCATGGCCAACACTTCACAATTATGAAGTACTTCCAGACATTCTTCCCGAAGACTTTGTCATCCGGGATTACTTATAGGTAGACTACACCTCTTCTTTCACAACCCGCCAATACCTTATAGGTAGAACTACCACATTACCAACACCTACCTATGCCTGACAACCTTTCCAAATACTTTATCACTTAGACTTTATTAAGTTATGTGCCATTGCTTTGAACAAGGCCAGCATTGAGCTGCTTTATCCAGAGCATGCCATTTATTAATCCATGTTGACTGTAACTGCTGACATTATAGGTACCAGCTGGGTAGGTGTTGTCATTTGGAAATGAAAATGGAATTGAGGAACTTTCCCTTGATTTTTTTCTTCCTAAATATGCTCTCAAAATAGGGATTAAGACAAAATATTAGAAGGGGAAGACAGCAGTCCTGATGGGATCTGTGTACTACGCAGTAGTCACAGCCAAGACATATAGGAAGATTTTGCTAGTATATTGCGCGAAGCCCATATTTCAATATTCAAATATTCTTGTCTGTCACTTAATAGAGAATGCTACCCATATAGGTGGCATAAAACATAAAAGGCCATATTGGGCTATGTGATCTGGTTTGTGGATCCATGGGTAACAAAAACAGAAAAAATTAAGCATGCATAGTTTCAAATTTATAGTAAAGTATTTTCCAAGAATTAAAAGAAACAATGATCCCAAAAAACATCTGGTTCCAAATTCCAATTGCCAGGTCTAGGAATGGGCAGGCTCCTTGGTAGAGTTTTGTTCATCTGCGAATACAAAATGCTAACCATATAGGTGACATGAAAGGCCCTTTTCAGCTTTGAAATGTGTTTAGTAGAGCCATTGGTATTTATTAAATAAGTAAAACAGAGAATGGATAGTTTAGAATTCCTAGTTAAAAAATCAAAAGTGCCCAAACAACTAGTTCCCAAAATATTTTTCCTATCTCTTATCACAACACAAATCAGATCAAAAAGGACTGATGGGAAAGCAAACAAAATCATTAACAGAATCCTTCAAGAAATATCCAATTGCATATCACCCTTTTGGTAGCACCCAAAATCAAGTACTATCAGCATTGAACACAATATATATCATCCATTTTACATTTTGAATGTCAGTAATTTATGTATTCAGACAGGTAAAATGAAATTTCCTTTTTTCCACCTAATTTACCTTTAGCTGCCCATGAAGGAGCCTCAAAGAGAGCCTTTACAAGTTCCGGAAGAGAAGCTTCCGCAACTGCTTGAGGAGTACGCAAGACAGACTTATAAAGTGCTCTAGCCCTTGCACCCTACCCAAAAACCAAACCAAGAAGCTACTCTTATTGTCCAAAGAGATTCTAACCCACACAAATGACTAGTATATTGAACTCTGAAAGTATTTGACAATTTCACATAATATGTAAATAACAATATAAATTTATTTCCTTCTATAAAGCAAACAAAGAGATGCAATATTCAAGCAGTACCTTTACAAATGGAATTGAAGTAAGCTCAGCGATCTCTGCCCTTACACCAAAGCAAACTCGATTTTGAAATTTTGAAACCAATCCTTCTAGATCATGCCAGCCAAGTCTCTCACAAAAAGCAGAAACCATAGATGCAAATCTTCCAGCATTTTCTTGCAGAGCCTGGACCATGCCTCTTGGTACTTTGAAAGCTTCACAAACATCTGTCAGAGGTACTTCCTGCAGATCCCATACATAACCAGTAAAAAAATTACTTACAAAAATACTAATGACAATAAGAACTTTAACAATGGAACAAAACTTCAGGAAGAAGAAATTATGCCCCCACGATAGGATATGTAGATATGTTTCATACAGAGTCACAGACTTCTCTTAATATAGTTTCTTATGATTTGGAACATAAGTGACCAGAAAATACAAGGCCTACAGACCGAAATCTTCCTCAATCAATCTAATCATACAAAAAGGCAACTAACCAAACCAGATTTTTCCAAAAAAATGAAAATTTCCAGCAACTCTCTATCTCAAGAAATGAACTCATTTTCAAAGGAGTGTGCATGTGTAGTCAAAGATACCAAGTCACTTGTTACAAAACAAATCTAGCAACCCCAATGATTTAAAGCCCCCAGCACCAAGGAGCTAGTCTTGTGCAACTCAGGAAGGCTACCCATAGTCACCTCAATTGCTCTTCCCCTCTCATTAGATTGCCTCTCTTCCAGCTCAAAGGGGGTATCATTAAGGAACATTGCTAAAGGCATGGAGTGGGGGTGCTCTAGGTGATATAGTAAGAGTACACCTCAACAATATGTATGGTAGTTGTAGTGTAGGCAAAGGGATGGAAATGGGAAAACGAACAAGGACAAGATGCCAGCTGTGATAGCTCCAGCTGTTGAAAACTATAGAACGATATAGAAGGTTGAAAACTATAGAATGATATTTTCCAGCTGTGATAGCTCCCCTGTATGGCCAAAATGAACATTATGGCGCAAAATTCTGCTAAAACTTATGAAGTATTCAATTTCAAGCAACTTGTCTCTACCCAATTTAGGACTCCATGGCAAAGCACCAGCTTGCAGAGAAATTTGAGGACTTTATTACAATTTCATCCTTGGAAACCTTCGATATTTCAGATCCCAATTGGTTTAAATCATCCAGATGCCTAGAATGATTTCTCTGCAAAGTGAAGAACCAACAACAAAGCCTTGTTTTTAAGTATCTGGATACAAGCATACAAGCCAGCAAACAACAATTAATAGCATAAAAAAATCCAGTTGTACATATAAATAGCAATGGGCATAATGTGTTGTAAGTTCAATATATTTGCAAATATATAACAAATGAGGAAAATGTTGGTTTCTATGATAGAAAATGTAGATCTTGGCTTACTCTATCAAAGACAAAGCTGGGACCAACAGCCTCACAAAATGCTGTAAGACACTTCATGGCATGTCCACGAGTCTTAATATCCGACACTCTTTCGGAAACCCCTGAAAACAACAACTTGTTAAAACTTAAAAGCCAAATGATCTTGCATGAGATCTATTCTTTCCTAGGTAGGACACACTTCTCCATGAATAGGTCAATTGAATACCGGTGTAGTGTGCTGTACCTTTGCTTGAGTAGATTTAGCTTATGGACGAAGTCCTTGAATATCATGTACATAGACTGAATTCAAACTGAAATGATGTGAACTCAACTAAAGTGCATTGAAGTGAACTAAAGGAAAAGTCAATTGAATTGAACTCTACTAGACTAGAGTGAGTTGAGGTGGAAGTCAAATAAACTCCTTTTGGGTAGACCGTAGGGCACACTTCTCCATGGACCGAGGATAGAGGTCATGTGGAGCCCAAATTCGAAGGCAACAATATGTTATCAAATAATTGAGCCTCCCGCACAAGATTAGCATGCTTGGTTCACATGTCAAACTGACAAAAACATACTAGGAATGCCAACAATACCAAATTGAAGCAAACATGGAGTTCAAGGAAAGTTAACCTAAAAAATGTACTATCCAAGAAGAGGCACCACATGTCAGTTACTTAGGCAACATGCAACTTCTCTAAGCAATCTCTCAATTATGGCAAATTGCTCATATGGTCAAAATATCTTGACACCTGATCATGGAGAAAGGTGCAAATGACTAGGTCAAAGTATTCACATGAAACCCTAATTTAGACCTATTTGTTGGGTATCTCAAAATGACTTGATATTTGATACTGCTTATCATTGGTGGCATTTGCTTTGAGCAATAAATGAAAATTCAGGTGGTAAGGAAGAATTTAATTTGGGATTTTACATTGCCATCGCAAAAAGTTCTTCTTCACTCCTTTTCCTGCTACTGTGCTTAAGAAACTTCAGAAAAGACCTAGCAGCCTGGTATTCACTCTAGGATAATTTGAGAATAAATCCCAGCTTCCAACTCCTCTCCCAATGAAGGATAAAGAAATCCCAGCTTGCACGGATTTGACTCCTCTTGGTGCCATTCACCTGCTAGGTAATGCCTTGTAGCTCACTACCAACAACTTGTTACAACTGAGGCTTTCCGAAGGGCAATTTGCAACTCAATCCCTATTCTGTTTCACACACTTGTAAATTGTCTTCAAAACACCCCACAAGTTCTCGGTCTTCTAAAGAAAACTATAAATCATTTATTAATTTCATCACAAATACAAGAATAGTATCAAACAGTCATAGCCCAAACAGTTATCTTCAGTTAGTCCTCCATCAATATCCCCTATTAACATACTAACAAGAAAATTTGGTATGTCAAGTTATACATTACAGCCATTATGCTCTCAATGTGGCCCAGCAGAGTAAGTGTAAAAATATAACAACAGAGAAAGAAAAGGTAGATACTTACATTATCAGAGATGTAGCAATCCCAAATTCGAGCATTATGACCAAAAATAATTGGTCCTGCAATAATATCAGCATTGGGAAGAGTGTGTGGATCATCTATATCATTCACATTGAAGTTGCAAGTCCATATATGGGCACTGCATGAACATAAACGCAAAATAAATATTTAACTTTCATTTACAAGACACAAGGAAACAACTGTCATTTAGCAAATCATCCAACAGATAAAACAAGAAACTTCTATTGAAACAGAAAAATATCACATCTATAAGAGCTATGCACAAGTCTGGTGACAACACTTAAAAACTCTGAACAACAAAAGCAGTACCATTAGCACATGCAAAAAAATTCCAACGATATTGCAAAGTCTGACCGACACTCCCATCCCTGGACCATCACTATGCAATGCCCTACTCTGCCACCTTGGATTGTATGTAATTAAATTTTAATAAATTACATGAAACATTGTCATGATTTTGGTGCTAGGCCATGTAGGCCTTGTGTTGAAATGAAGAGCTTCTTGTTCCATGCCCCAATACAAGCAGAATGTTATCCCATGTCTGCAACTCCTCCAACATACACCATGAACCGATGAACCTGGGTATGTGACAGCTTATCGTGCAACAAAGGATTCCATGGCAAGTATGAGATAGTGTTGTCTAGATTGAATAGAGAATTCATTGTTATAGTGAGTAGAAAAGCTAGGGAACACTAGGAAGCCGAAGCAGGATGCCACATGGGAATCTATAAGACAAAGAAAAACTATAAGAAAATATTAAATTGAATATTCATTTAAGATATCAAATGGTTATTCAACTCTGTAAGAAGTTAAGTCGACATCTATGAACACTCAACAGTTGCATCTATCTCCCCCACTTGCAAATCAAAATTTCATTGCCAAACAATGAAATTTTAGGATGAATACATGCTAACAAATTATAAAAAGCAATTAACAAGGGGATAACTTAATACCCTGCAACCTTGTACAATGCTCTCTCTCTCTCTCTCTCTCTCTCATACACACACTAAGGAAAGAATGCATCAATGTATACACACAACAAACAATACACCAGAAATAGAACATACCTTCTCTACAGGGACATTATCATACACATTCACCATCCCAGCATAAAGCATTGTTAGCTGTGTGCAAGGCTGTTTGCCTGGAACAATATAGATGGGACTTATTATGCTTTTAATTATCATGGTAGCAAATTCCAGAAAACAACTGTAAGCTATTTTAATAATAAGTTTAGTGAATTGGGGGAAAAACCTCAAAAATATGCATCAACCAAGTCTTTATTGACTTTCTCTTGTCAATAACAGTTTCGCTGCCAACTTCTAAGCGACCAATTTGTTTTGGATCAATTTCATACTTTTCCAAAAGCAACATTACTGCTGTCAAACTGCAGGCATTCATACGAGGAATCAGCTCATAAAATTATTGGGAAATATCAAACAAGCATGATATAACCTCTATCTTGTGAAAATATTATTCTACTACCATACACAAGTACCATACACAAGAATAAAATGTATAGCTACCTCAAAATATACGATAATGAAACAATGAATGAATAGAAATTCAATGGTAATAGGCAGTGAAAAAATATGTACAAGATTATCAAAATGCCATACAAGATATCAGAAAATCTTGTTCTTGCCTCATAGAAATAATGCTAGAGGTCTTGAATACCTTCATGAGCATATTACTCCGCCAGTGATACACCAGGATTTTAAGGCCAGCAACATCCTGCTTGACAAGAATTACAATGCCAAAGTGTCTGATTTTGGTTTGGCAAAGCTTGGTTCTGAAAAATTGAATGGTGAAATATCCACTCGAATTTTAGGAACTACAAGATATGTTGCCCCAGAGTAATTTTCTTAACGTACATCAAATGCTATTCCTTAACATCAGCAACAGATAGCCTGAGATACAAGAAGTTTACTGCTTGACTTCTGATCACTCGATACAATTTTTAT
>LPNX010829282.1:4995-20758 GCA_001517045.1 Pseudotsuga menziesii | reverse complement strand
GAAATTGAATATATTATGCAATATGAAATTATATGAATATACTAATATGAAATTATATGAACTATATCACTAGGAAAAAGAAATTATATATATGAATATGAAGTTGCTTAACTTAAAAATAAATTATACCAATATTGTTAAAAATGATGTTTAATTCTCCAAGTATAGGTTGATTTGCAACTTCTTCTCCTCTCAAGATTGCTCTTTTATTCCTCTTTCTCTCTCTATATTTCTCTCTTATTTCTTTGGTGTTGCTTTGATTCCTAGAATATATTTTACTTCGACGCTTTTTTCTTCCCATTGTGATCAAGATCAAAAATCCAAATTCATACCTACAATAATATCTAAACACAATACACAATTGTTTCAAAAATGATAGTCAATTGTGAAAGATTAAGTTAGTAACATGTTTATGTATTATGTTTTATGTTTATATAGAATTATGTTTAGGAATTTGGGTGGGAAATGAGGATAGGAGGGTTGTTGGAATGACATTAATGCCATCAATGCCTAATTCCATTCCCACGCATTTTTGTATGTTTTTTTTTTAAATCAGGACCTCAATCGAGGTAAAAGCTCAATCGAGGGTTAATCAAATCCTCAATCAATGGTTTGGTTAAACCCTTGATTGAGCTTCCCATAAAACCCCAATCGAGGTATTTAAATACCTCGATCGAGGGCTTGAAAAACAAAGATTTATCCCTCTTATAGGAAAACCAATATTTCTTTGTGTCTTCTAGGGGTGTAAACCCTCCCATTCATGGCACATAACTGAGCGAAGTTCATACCGATAGATTCGTCACCGAATCCTCTATCCATTGAGATATCATGCATGCATTTTGGCATTCATATGGGTTTTTTATTTTAATTAGTTCTAAGACTTACACTTAGAAAACCAGACAACAACTTCAAAGAAGCTCAAAGAAAAATCCGCAGGGTAAAATATACACATCCAAAAATTTCTTAAAAATACACAACCCACACATCTATGTGTCCTCTTCAAAAGTGTATCTTTTGTTTTTCAATTTTTCAATTCAGTGAAAAAAAAGCTGGGATGGACACACATGTGTATAAAATGATGCTGAAATCAGATGTGGTCATTTTTGAAAAATGATAAATAATTGTATATTGCGAAATAAATAAACATAAAAATATGCATACCACATTACATTTTGTGTAGATCATGCTCATATATATATATATGTTTTAATTATTAATGTAATATTGAATTATTGGGGTTGGACACGAGGCACTTATTAACTTCTTCAAATTTTTAAGGTCACATAGTTCATTAAATGCAAAATTTCACACATTAAATGACATCGGAATATTTTAAAAAAAATATCATTGGGAAGCCAACATAATATTCTACAATTTGTTTTTTACTGCAAGTCAAAATTCACATGGCATATATGTGTTTCGAGGGATTCTATCTAGCACACGAGTAAAAAATAAGGTTTTCATAGCCAAATTTGGCCAAAAACTGTTACCCACCTTCATGGAATCATGCTCTAGCATATATAAATCCAACATTTATAATAAAATATAACTATAACATAATCAAATCCATAAAAAATTCCTTTCTAAAGGATACTTATACCTTCAAACAACTATCCTTAAGACTTGTGAGTGGTAATATAAAAACTAAACCACACTCTAAATCAATCACTGAAAGGGTGTTGGTCATTATGAGGAAGATTTATATCTTTGAAACATCATAAATCAACTGCATTAAATTCAACCATTCCAATCCTACCTAATATTAATATTCTTATAATGCTTAATACATTAAGTCAACCATTTCAATAACTCTAGATTTTATTCCACATAATTTGACCATCTAACATATTATAATCATCGAATAAACAATCTTCTTTTGTATTTAAAACACTCATAAGAAATCACTCGACTATTTACATTATCATTATCAGAAGAACGAATTACACAAGGAGAACATCAATAGAACATAAGATACAAACACATCAAGAGCACATAAACTAAAGAGTACATCAAGAGAACCTAAGATCGAGACCAATGTATGTGGTTCACCCAATCCATGGGCTACGTCCACCAAACTATCACATCATGTAATATTTATCCAAATGAAAGGTTACAACCCGCAACCTCTTTGTTTCCATACTTTCTTTCTGTTAATCTCGTATAATCCCTCTCCAATGTTGATGTATATGTAACTTCGGAATGTATTCTTCTATATGTATTGTAACCCGATGTTTATTCCGGGATGTTTCTATTATGTATTTGAGTCATGTTGTCATGCCCCGATGTTCCGATCGGGAGGATTAATAATGTAAACAAGTATTTTCAAGTCATTGTGGAAGTCCCCACAGTTTTGGGGCACTTGAGTTATTATACACTAATTAAGGTGTAGGCTCGAGTAAGTAATTTTTGGTTAGGCCGACATGATTAAGTGCACTTCAAGTGAACGAAAGAATATAAATAGAGAGCAAGAGTCTCTCTATTTATCACTTGTACATCACATCACTTACTCTCTCAATTGTGGCGCACTAGTGAAGAAGGAAATATACTGGGACTAGAAGACTACTGTTGTCGGGAGTGCATCTTACTGTTTTGGAGTCTTACATCTTGTGGTGATTCTATCTTTGAGGAAGTTGCGGGGTTTTCTCCATTTATGGTTTCCCCGATCAAAACTCTTTGTGTCTCTTGTCTCTTGTGAAGTGCTTATGTTTTATTGCTGTGCTTGTTATTCTCTTAGTGAAAAGATCCTAACATAATGCTAGCTTAAATGTTGAAAAACTAACATGGCATCAGAGATAACCTGAGAAGAAGACACTGTACAGCTGCAGGAAATTGGTATTCCTCGTTTGTGGATCTTCCTCCACATATTTTCAGCAAAAGTAAGGTGGAACAACTCTCCTCCTTAGGGCACATCTTTCTGTCGAAGCGGAATTCGATTCTGAGCATTTTCAATTTTCGATGCAGAAATTAGGGCTTTCTATAGAAGAGAAATTTTTGAGTGAGACTAGCATAGGACTGTTCTACTCATCAAAACCAAATTTTAGATACCTATATCAAGAATTTTGGTTGGGTAAATATCCGGGAAAGTCAAACCCTAGTTTGACCCCGAGCTAGGAAAAACCCTAAATACTGAAACTGATAAGTTTTGGTACAGTCACTATATTCTGAGGTTGGCCAAGTCTCAGAAGAGAAAAATTTCAGGGGCCAAATATAAAATCTGGATGAACACGGTATCCAAAAATCAGAATCATATTCGCTATATTCTGGGAGATATGATCCCTCCAAGTGAGGGTTCCAGCCTCTTCCAGAAATCATCCATAAACAGGACACCTATGGATAATTGCAATATCTTGGGCTACAGAGGTCAAAATGGAATTCCTAAATATGTTATAGAAAGGTAACAGTCTTTACTTATGGTGGTCCGAATATCAGACTCATAAGATGAACCAATGACACGTGGCATGCCGTACAACTTCGCTGTTCTGAACAGTCCTGTAACAGGTCACCTTTGGAAAAGGCTCATAAATCCCAAATGGTGAAACCAATTCTGATGAAACCTACGTTTTTGGATCAGGGACATGCGAGGTTATGTTAGTGAAAAATTTCAGACACAGAGGATCCATAATTTCGGAGATATCGTAGAAACAGTAACAGGCATTTCTGCAGAAGAAATTGGAAATCTAGGGCTTCCTGTTCCAGGAGCTTCCCTCCACTGTTTTCAGAAAAAGAGTACATTGGACAGATCCATTTGAAGATATCTATATGTCTATCCAATCAGATCTAAAAGATTCCAAGTTTTGAAAATTAGGGTTTCTATGACAAACCCTAGATCAGCAAACTCCGGGACAAGACGGACACCTCAAATCGGTAAGATCTAATCCTTTGCTATTTTCATTTGAGGTTCTCATTTCAAAGTGATCTATCACAACAGCTTGATGATAAGCTTGGTGAAGTTGACAACTTCCAAGAATAGAAGTATTTGATCTCTCTGAAGAAAATGGATTGGACACCTACATGAGTATAGAGGTTCCAGTTTCAGAGGGAGACGAGGTTAGAAGCCTTTCACAAGAAGAACTTGGTCAAGGACAAAGAAGACATCATGCTCATGCTGCAGAGGATGATGAACCATCCAGAAAGAGATCCAGATATGAAAGTGAAGATTATTCAAGAGAGGATGAATATGTTCTGATATCAGCTCTCACAGGTAACATTACTTATGGAAGTGATGATTGGCTTATAGACAGTGGGGCTTCCAAACATATGATGGGATTCAAGGAATCCTTTGTAAGACTGTCAGAACATGAATCACTTCACAAGGTGAAACTAGGAGATGACTACCAATATCCAATAAAAGGTAGTGGGGAATATTCATACAAGCTAGAATCTGGTAAGTCTCTAACAATGAAAGAAGTATTGTTTGTTCCAGGACTCAAGAAGAACCTTCTCTCCATTTCAGCATTAATGCAAAAGGAATGCGGGTTGCATTCATAGATGGTCAAGTCATCATGTGCCCAAAAGGAAAGACTATCGATGATGTGGTAGTGATTGGAGAACAATAAGGAGGCTTGTACAAATTGAAGGGCCATCCAGAACAAGCCTTGATCCATGACATAGTAGAGCCAAATGAGCTTTGGTATAGAAGGCTTGCACATGTGCATTACAGAGCACTACCTATTGCAAGCAAAGCTGTTGAAAGTCTTCCAGAATTTCAATCTATTTGAAGGGAAGAACAAAAATCAGAATATGACCTAAAGAAACTAGTTGAAGAATGTGAAGATCTAGAATGCAAAGACCATGCAGTCATAAGAATCTCTCAAATCAAGAACAACTTGAAGCAGTAAAAGAAGAAGTGAAGAATGCAGAAGTGGTGATGGCCACCTTGAATGGCCTCCCAGGATCGTGGAATTCATTCATTCAAGGGATGTGTTCCAGAAGGAAGTGATTACTTTCAGCAGACTTCGTGAAGAAGAAGAAGCTTGAATCATAAGAAGAGAAGAGAAGATGGGAGCAATTGAAGATCAAGCTCTCACCTTCCAAAGAAGATCCCTCAAGCAATGAGGAATACAAAGGAATCTACTCTAGAAGAACCTCTTGTCCATACTAACATTTGGATAAGAAACGATGCTATCATGAATGAAGAAGACGATGAAGCTGAAGGCTCAAGAAGCAGTCTACCCACGAAACAAATAAAGATAAGTATTCAATTGTCATTTCATGATATTGTTTTGTTAGGAATTTGTTTATATTCAGTTGATGTATCATGCATGATAGGATGTTTGCATTAACGACAGTATACTACTAATATACATGCGATGGGTAAGTAGATCATGGTGCTATACAACTCTCCATTTCTACTTATCTAGAATGAAACCTCTTTGCTGACATATTGGATTAGTGCACAATCTCAATGTTGTCCTGGTAGAGATGGAAGGCATATAGAAAGTTTCAATGAGATATGGATGAATGTTGTATTGGCTAAAGTAGTTGCATGATCATATATTTATGCATAAGTTTTTGCCAGTATAAATATTCCTTATGAAATGTTTCTAACCATACAATTGCATTTGACTTGTAGGAAAGACCGCATACATAATCGCCTACAAGCAAAGAAGAATGAAGACTTGTTCCGAAGAGCAAGTGACGACATTTCAAAATGAAGAATAATATGAGGAGTGTAGTGACATCATTGATGCAGAACCTTCCAGCCACCAAGAAGAAAGGGAAGACCAGTTCAAGAAGAATGATGTCTAGGATGCAGTATCGACACATAAAGAGAAGTTCGTAGTTCCATCATGCAGTAGATGGAAACATCGTGGGATACAAAGCAAGATTCGTAGCACGAGGCTTCTCATGAAAAGAAGGCCTAGACTATGAAGAGACATTTGTAGCCAGTAAGAGTTGAAACACATACATGATGAGCCTGATGAAGATCTTAACCTTTGGTACAAGGTTGAAGATGTAAGTCTATACACTATATATTCACATAGAATATTAGTAGCATAGGAAGCTACTTGTCAATGTAGTACATAATGTTTTCAGTGCATAGAGCACAGAAGACAAAGGGAGTATGATGCTCTGTTTCAGAGGGAGTGACTACAGAATATATTGAGGTTCGACATGGTACGATAGGATGGGAATATTACTGATGACTCTAGGCTTTACTGAGAGTAAAGAGGATTTCAACCTTTGCTTCAAGTTTGAAGACGGAAGACCAGTGATGCTCCTATTATGTGTCGATGCACTATTGTTCTAGGTATGGAGGTGTGGCAGAGTGCAGATGGAATCTTCCTTGGACAAGGGAAGTATGCAGTAGAGATCCTGAAGAGGTTTAGGATCATGGAATGCATGACCACACCTATGGCATCGAACATGAAGCTATTAAGTGATGCTTCATCAGAGATGGTTGATGCTACGATGTATCATCAAATGATTGGGTCCTTGATGTACCTGAGACCAGATATTTGCTTTGCTGTGAACACATTGAGACATGTTCACCTGATGGTTGCAAAGCATGCAGGGGTATAGTTGATTATGGGCTCAAGTACGATGTGAATCAAAAGATTAACCTAGAGGGTTATGTTGATTTAGATTGGGCGAGCAGTGCCATCGATAGGAAGAGTACTTCATGATGTTGCTTCAATATGGGATCAGGTGTGATCTCTTGGTTTAGCAGAAAGAAATCCTATGTGGCACTGAGTACAGCTGAAGCAGAGTATGTCACAGCTTGTTCAGCTAGTTGTGAGGCAGTATGGATGCGGAAGCTACTATCTAATATATTTGATCTCCAGTTGGATGCTACTTGTATACATTGTGACAACCAGAGTTGCGTGAAGTTGTCAGAGAATCTAGTGTTCCATGACAAGTCGAAGCATATTGAGATCAAGTATCACTATATCAGGGATATGGTCCAGAGAGGAGCAGTGAAGCTCCAGTATGTTGCGACAGAGGAACAGATAGCTAATGTATTGACGAAGCCATTGGCTAGGCTAAAGTTTGAATACTTCAGAGAGAGACTTGGTGTTCTCCATATCGAGGTTCCTTCCAAGAGAAAGTGATGAGACCCATAGCCATTCTGACATGGTGAGAGGATTGGTTCCTTCCATGGTCAGATGTAAGGGATGAGCCATTCTTTCATGGTGAGAGGATTTGGTTCCTTCCATGTCAAATATGAGTGCTGAATTCCTTTCTAGGAATGGAGGCACCTGGTCAGTTACCAGGAACACTCAGTTAGGGACTGAGAGAGCCATTCTAATGAGCAGGTCAGATGTAAGGGATGAGCCATTCTATTCATGGCTAAAGGATTAAGTTCCTTCCATGGCAGATGTGAGTGCTGGCCATTCTGTCGAGTAGGACAGATGTAAGGGCAACTGCCAATCTCCGGGAGAGTGGAGGCACCTGGTCAGTTACCAAGTAGCTTAGTTTGGGACTGGGGGCCATTCTAACGAGGGTGTAGGATTCAGTTCCTACCAGGTCAGATGTGATTGCATGCCCTTCTGACGAGTAGGTCAGATGTAAGTGCAGAAATCTTCTATCATTGTGAGCAGGATGCAATTCCAGCCTAGGTGAAAGTGTGGAAACCTTTCATCACTGTGAGTAGGATGTGTTCCCACCTGGATAGAAGTCTTCCATCATTGTGAGCCGGATGCGATTCTATCCTGGGTGAAAGAGTGGAAACCTTTCATCATTGTGAGCAGGATGTGTTCCCACCTGGATGGAATTGTGCCCTTCTGACGAGTAGGTCAGATGTAAGTGCAGATCCATTTCACATATGATAGTTGATGTGCCTATCATACTGGTGAATGTGAGTGCTGGGCCTTTCTGATGTGATTGTAGTTTACTACATGATCAGATGTGAGTGTTGGGCATGCCTTTCTGATGAGCAGGTCAGATGTAAGTGCTGGGCAAAGACCTACCTGGTGGCTAGGCCTACAACCAGCATAGGGCTAGCTCTGTAGAACTTCCTATGAGGAGATAGTACACACATGATGATTACTAGAGGAGATCCATATCGAGCTATGATCCAAATCCAGTTATGATGACTTCGAGAGATCCAGATCGAGTGATGATCCAGATCCAGCAGTGATGATCCAGATCGAGAGATGATCCAGATCCAGATCCAGATTGAGTGATGATCCAGATCCAATCCAGTGATGATGATCCAGATCCAGTGATGATCCAGATCTAGTGATGATGTTCTATGATGATCCAGATCGAGAGATGATCCAGATCCGAAGATGAAAATGACTTGAAGATGAAGATGACTTGAAGACAAAGATGATCCAGTTGACACAGAGAAGAAGACCACTGCTGAAAATTGTGTCGAAAGAATACCTTCCTAGTTAAGAGGGAGTGTTGATGTATATGTAACTTTGGAATGTATTCTTCTATATGTATTGTAACCCGATGTTTATTCCGGGATGTTTCTATTATGTATTTGAGTCATGTTGTCATGCCCCGATGTTATGATCAGGAGGATTAATAATGTAAACAAGTATTGTCAAGTCATTGTGGAAGTCCCCACAATTTTGGGGCACTTGAGTTATTATACACTAATTAAGGTGTAGGCTCGAGTAATTAATTTTTGGTTAGGCCGACATGATTAAGTGCACTTCAAGTGAATGGAAGAATATAAATAGAGAGTGAGAGTCTCTCTATTTATCACTTGTACATCACATCACTTACTCTCTCAAGTGTGGCGCACTAGTGAAGAAGGAAATATACTGGGACTAGAAGACTACTGTTGTTGGGAGTGCATCTTACTATTTTGGGGTCTTACATCTTGTGGTGATCCTATCTTTGAGGAAGTTGTGGGGTTTTCTCCATTTATGGTTTCCCCGATCAAAACTCTTTGTTTCTCTTGTCTCTTGTGAAGTGCTTATGTTTTATTGTTGTGCTTGTTATTCTCTCAGTGAAAATATCATAACATAATGCTAGCTTAAATGTTGAAAAAATAACATCCAAGAGTATTTCTAAGATATCCACTCTCTTAATTAGTACATAAGTGGATAAAAGTTCCTTCAAAACCCACATCCTTGTGGAAAAAAGTGAGTAGTAAACGGTTGAAACTGGATGTTACCCTTGTAAAAAGAAGACCAAAGGGCTAAAAGGAATGGATTTGTATTAAATGATGTTTCAACACCCCTCCTTGATCAATTCTCTGATTTCAGTAATGATGAAGCGGTTAGACAGGGACAGTTTTCAAGAGATAACCCTAACTTCTACCATTAGTTACAAGTTTGTGTATATGATTTTACACTAGCTGGTGTTTGTTCCAAAGGCATGGTGGTTTTTCCAACAAAAGAAGAGTTGCAAGTATGGAAACCTTTTATTACTTCTTATTTACTTATAGATTCAATGTACTGGTTGACTTGTAGACAAAAAAATACAAGAAAAAGGTTATAAAAAAAGAAGCAAAAGGTTATAAAATGACTTCATTAATATTAATTTTTAAGGTAGACCATCTTGTTTCAGATTGAACGCATTGGTTTTTAACAAGGAATTTTAAACAAAAAAAATCCGAGCCATTAACAGAATTTGGAAGCCGACACACAATCATAACAAAGGCAAGGTTATGCACACCTTTAACTAACCCACATGGTCATCAATTAAAAAAAAAGGTTTGATTTGTTGGCTCTGGCTCTCAAGTGTTCAGTCCACGAGAAAGGTTAGATACAAAAATCCAAGAAAAAAAATAAAAAGAGAGAAGAAACAAACAATAAGGATTCAAACCAGATCTTCTTCCACTAGGCCAAATGGAGATCACAATCTATAATATCTATTCAAATAACATGTAAGATATCAATACAAAAACATACCTTCAGATTTAATAATAGACTTCAATCTCAGGCAAGGGATTTGTTACAGAGATCACCATCCATAAGATCTTTAAATATGTTAATATGCTTCAATTGGATATAAGGATTCAACCATTCAAATTGTAGATCCCCAAGTTAAAACACATACCAGAATTTTTTGGATCCCCAGATCCTCTAGATCAAATGGCCATAAAAAAAGGCAACGTAGTTACATAATCGAGGATATGCTAGGGAATAAGTTAGATCAACATAAAACCAAAACTCCTTCAACATAAATAGAAGGAATCGCTCAAGATCAAATCCAAGTAGTAGGTAAATATTGAATTAGAAAAACAAATGGCTCAGATAAAAAATCGCAGAACCAAATATGGCTAACTCCTATACATAGATTTGGATCTCTGGGTTCTATTGGTTCAAAATGGGAATCAAAATTTGACAATGCATCTGCAAATATTGAGATCTCTTTATATCAAAACAAAATCAAACAGATGGAAATGGATAAGCATCAAAATGGGTCTCTCGAATTTTGTCAAAGCAGTCCACCAATAAACAAATCACAAATAATAGATACAGTTTAAATCTCATGTTATTTTCTATATCAAATCATGATCAGGAAAAGAATCGTTACAACGGGAACCGTAATAATGGGAAAAATATGTGCGAGGCCCCATTTTAACTCCACAAAACTTCAACAAGATTCTTTAGATTATTTGACTAAGTTTGGAAAGATGATCATAGCTTATATTCTATGGCTTTCAAATACTAAGCTCCAAAGGAAATTTTCTCATAATAAAATAAGGTGTTACATGTAGTAAGTCAACGTGTTAAACATGAGAACATTTCGCTCACACAGGAAGTGTAGCAACCCAAGTCTAAAAACCAAGCAGGAAACATGCACTGAGTCGAGGAGCAGAGATTTAGCCAAAGCAAAATAATGTAATTGCACCAGAGTTTGTCCTAGCATAAACTCCTATTGCGGAATGAAGGAAATGGATCTATAAGAGATTTACTCCACAATGTCAAGAAAAAATCGGTCATCTTGTAGGGGAATCCCAGGTAGACGAGCAGTTACTTGAGTTAGTAACATCCCCTCTCACTCTTAGTACTACATCACCATTTAATATATATAACGCCATATGTTAATCAAATATATGTCACTATATATTAATCAAGGTATAATATATGTCTCTAGATATTAGTCAAGGTAAATGGCCATCATTTAATTATTAAACGAGGTATGTTGATATGCTAATATCTTCCTTTCTATTTTTAAGGTGACTACGACCTGTAGTCCCTTAACAATTAATTCCTTTGGTTGTTTTCTCTATGTTCTCTTTTTTTTAAAACTTTATAACTCCCTAAAATTTTATGTCGAGGTTAATATGATTGTAATTCTCCTCTATCAGGGCTTAATCATATTAGAGTTAGATAACTAGGATATATTATCTTAGCTGGGATAATTTTCGGTGAAGTAGGAATCCCTATAGGGGAAAACCTTATCCCTAACACTGCCATAATTAAGACGATGTGTCAGACTATGGTATCAAAATTATGGCTCCCTCACCATTTGCTTTTATCCCTAGTGGGTTTAGTTTCCCATCTTTTTGTTGCGTCGAATTCTTAAGTCTCCTAAGTCTACAACTTAGGAAATTTAATCATCTAACTTACAAGGTTTTATTGGTGGGGCCTTGTCCTTGAGCTCCTCACCAGAAAGCAAGTACAATAAACATTCAAAATCACAAAATATTTAGGGGTGTGAAAGAGGGATATTACAATAACTACATCCATGGATAAACGTCATACACATGTAATGGACAAGAAATGGATATTTCTATTAATAATAAAAAGAGAGAACAATGACAAACTCTATCGACACCTCATCGAAATGGAGAAACTGAGTCCTCCACCTGGGTCTCCACTACTTCAATCCTCCATCTCAATGGCAATATTACAAAGAAATGGCAAGGTTGGGAAGAGAAACAATGTGTGCTCAAATGGAAAAATGGATGCAGACTCAAGCATAAGCAAATGAGGCAACAATGAACTATAGTTTCCTTGATCTCCAATCTTTTCCTCCTTCAATGAATCTAAGATGCTCAATATATATCCCTCCAATAGACAATTGAGGGTCGATTTGGAGTGTTTCCAGGAATATGGAAGGACAAGAGTCAAGTTATTCAGGACTCGTTGAGGAAAACTCCAAAAGTTTTTGTTTTTATGCATTTTTCCCATGTATGTAGGCTATAATGGAGCAAGATGCATGTACACAGGGGTATTAGCTTGAAAATTACATATAGCAATAAACAAGTGTTTTTTAGGGGTTTTCTTGGATCATAAAAGTATAATTTTAGAAAGGGGGTCCAAAGAGTCTATAGAGGGACATGAAAGGCCCTAAAAGTGTGATCTGCCAAGTGTAGTAAAATCAACTATAACAATGCGAAAAAATGGGGAATTCTTAGCAAAATAGAGCTATGAGGAAGCAAGCATTGAAATGGAAGTTTCTAAAAAAATATGGCGATGGAGAAAAATATGACGACTACACAATCCTATGAAAACCATTATAACCCCGTGGCTAGCATTAAGCAATAAGTTGCCTACTTGGGAAATTATGAGAAAGCAGGGATTTGAAGGATTGTGAATATGCACCTCATGTAAAAAAAATGAGGAACATACATCTCACTTGTTTAGTTTATGTCCATATGCAGGAGACTTCTGGAACTCCGTCGTGCAAACAGTTTCCAGCAATAGTACTCATGCACGAAGTGAAGCAACGCTGGAGCAACGTGCATAGGAATGGTGGCATGATGATGGGGTACGTTGTTATGATGCTTTCCCAGCTTTATTCATTTTTAGCATTTGGGAAGCATGAAACAGAGCAATATTCCAAAATAGAAGGGTTGCTTATGATCTTATCAGTGCACTGTTGATCCACACACTCTTTCTCTCACCAAGCAAGATAAGAATAGTTTTATCCCCAGATATAAACAAGAATCTTCCATGGGATTTCTTTGATGGAGCTAGTCAAGGTGAATCCCCACTTAGAGGAGCTGGAGGGGTCCTCAATTTACCATCAAACATGAAACTAATTTTAAAATACGCAGTAGAACAAGCCTCCAACAACAAAGTTGAACTAGAATCTCTATGGGCATTTTTTAAAATCGTGAAGGATAGGAAAATACTTAGTCTTTAGATCTTTGGGGATTCAAAAAATTTAAATGACTAGGAAGATTTTCAAATCCACATTATAGCTCCTCATCTACAACACCTTCTAATTGAAATATGATCACTGACGACTCACTTTGAGCATTTAACTTTTTCACATATATACAGAGAGCTAAAGTCATAGGAAGATACTCAATCAAAATTGGCTCTAGAAATCCATCCTGGGGTGATCGAAGTAGAGGAACATAGTAATAGGAAAACTACTGAGTCATACATAATGATTTGAGAAGCAAATCATGTATCCAAAAAATATCCAAGAAGCCTCCATATGTTGTAAGAGCAATCAAAATATTTTTATTTTTGTGAAAAAACTAATGTTAAGGAGCAGCCTGAAAGGCGGAACCATGGTGTAAGATCGAAAGAGCAGTTCATGTTTATTCTATGAATACAAATTTTTTTTCTAAGGGAAAAATATATATATGAAATTGTAATGTACTCTAAATCCTCAAATTATTTTAAGGAAATGGGGTAAATATATATATTTTTTGACATCATATTAAACGTTCAAACATGTTAGTCACTTTTATAAGTATTTTTACCAAACAATAAATTCATCATTTCGTCTAACAATAATTCCATACAAGATCATTATTTCTTTAAGAGACGATCACGGGTATATGACCTTTGTACTAATGCAGATTTCTAGACAAGATCATTCTTGATTGATATTATCATCTTATTAATTCTACATCTGTTTACATCGTTTTATTATTTTATAGTCTAAATTAAAACATGATTAGCCATATTCGCTTGAGAAAGTAAAAACATGATTAACCTTTCTTGTGTATCAGTTACTTTTAACCCAACTTATGACTCAACCCTTTTAACCAACATATAGTTTACTTGTACATACAAATACTTATATACAACTATATATTGAGGTAGGATCTTGATCAAATACATTAGTAAATTATCCTCATGATTCTTACATAGCCAATCACATAAACATTATCATTTTTAAATGTAAACTTAAACAATAGTCATGTAACTCTCTTTAGTGAGGTCACTCATAAATTAAAGATCATTACATTTACCACAAATATCAATTTAAGCATAAATCAATCATAGACTCATAAATACACAATCTGCTCAATTAATTACTCAAATTGGAGTTGCAATGACTAGAAGACATAACGTCCTACATTAATCTTCTATATAGACAAAAATATTGTGATGCTTGAGGTAGGTATACTATACTCCACTATTGTGATAAGTAGTAAATACACAAGTAAGGAAATATAAAAGGAGTTGTACCCATAAGTACAATCAACTTAAAAAAGGATTTCTCCCGCGATCAAAATTACTAAATAAAAGAATTTATATATGGGACTACGCCCTCACCTCATTCATAAAAAAGGTAATTGAAAGATGGTGAAGAGGTACACTTTTCTAAATAAGAACCCAAAACAACCAACGAGTTCAAGTGAGGGAGAATTACTCATCTCTTCATGTAACCATTGTATCATATATTCACACCAAGGATTGCACCTTTTTACTTTTGCGATGGTATTGATAACTTAGAATTTAGAAATTATTATTTCTCAAATAAGTCCACAACTTGTTTTCTATAGTGCTTGCATAATCAATCTGAGGGTCTACAACTTGTTGCGCCCTCATCCTTTCGACAAAGAAATATATAAAGAGTATATAGTTGAGAGGAGGCTCTTTCCTATCTCCCCTTATTAGTAAACAATGTGAAGGTATTGAGGAGGAATGTGCCTCTCTCTTTGGTATTTACCCTATGAGGATAATTAAAGAACAAGAGTTTGCATAGAGAGACACTTTCCTCAACAAACTCAACAAACACAATGGAGTGTAGTCTCCCATGTGGAAAAACTCCTCCTCTCTCAAAAGGAAACACTGCAACAAAACACATGGAAGACACCTTCACAGAGAGAGATACACTATTTTTCTAAGACTTATAAGGCATTACACAAAATTCTATTGGGATGTGCCCTCTTGTAGTTGATATGCATAACAAATATGAGGATAAGAGAGATAATTATGTTTTCCTTCGAATGAATATAATAACATTCAATAAGGTAAATATATTAAAAATGACTCGAGAGATGATGCTCTTTACCCAATCTCTTAAAATAATGTAACTACCCATTGTACACTAAGAAGGAAATATAATATAACAGAACAATGAGATAATTTATACACACACCTAAAAAAGAGATCCTTGAAGTCTATTTTTTTTTTGCACAAAATTCCATGAATATCCTCACAATGCCAAGATATTTCTTATCAATGCCCAGTTCTTCCCCTCAATGTGGTTCTTCCTTAGAATGCCAAGCTATTTTTCATTCACCTAGATCTTCCCTTCGATGCCTAGTTTCCTCATGACATTGAGTTGTATATTAATCAACCGAAAAGAGTTTATCCATTTTGCAAGAAATATATAATGACAACTCCAAACACGTCATCTCTCTCCATGTGTTGTCCCTCTTCAACATATACAAGAAGTTTGAAATAGAAAATATATATGATCACAGGAAATAAAGTTGTTGTCATCTCTAAGAGGACGTCCCTTGAATACCAACAAAATATTGCAGACCAAACGAAACTTGGTAACAACTACCATGAATTAGACCACTTGCTTAAGGGTTTTGGTTCTTCGTATGGAGAGGCTTAACTATTTCCATGCATTCTATTGGTGAAGCCCCTCTCCTCCCTTTCGAGTGTAAGATTTCAGTTATTGAAATGACCTCCAAATATTTTACCCT
>LPNX010829269.1:17500-20834 GCA_001517045.1 Pseudotsuga menziesii | reverse complement strand
CTCTATGGTTCATATAGGTTTGTTTAGTTGGTGTTTTATGGATTTTTTTCAATCCTCCATGAATTCACGGAGGATTGAAAAAAATTGGGTAGCATTTCGGCTTGCTCAGGACACATTTCAAAATTAAATCGGTAGCATAAACGCTACCGGTTGACATAATTTATATATATATAACAAATTAACAAAAAAATTCAATTTAACTACAAATTTTCAAAAATCCGGCAGCATTTCCGCTTGCCGGTACACATTTTAAACATGAAAATTATAAAAACATACGTTTACCAAATTTTAAAACAAATTTTATAAATTTATAAAAAAAAAAATTTAAATTCCATTTAAATTGAAAAACAATTATTTAAACTGTTACCTCTTGGCTCTGACGCCATCGTGACGAGGTTGGGTTGCTTCGGGGTGCCAATCCTTACGCCTTTGTTCCATCGTTTCTCGGTCGAGCTTCCACAGTGAAAAATTTGCCAAAGAAATGGTCGCGGCCCCCGCGGCCTCTTTTTATAATTTTTTCAACACAGGCACCTCGGTCGAGGTCTATACCTCGACCGAGGTATTTATTAACCCTCGGTCAAGGTTTTAATACCTCGACCGAGGGTTAAGAAATACCTCGGTCAAGGGCTGAACAAAACCTCGGTCGACGGCTTGATAAAACCTCGGTCGAGATATTAAGACCTCGGTCGAGGGATTTTTAAACCCTCGACCGAGGTGCGTTTTTCTGTTTTTGCCGAAATGCGCTTGCCAAAAAGTGTTACCCAGGTTCGCGGATTCACCCATATGAATATATTTGACATAGATATTCCATATCTAAATATTGTAGGTCTTCAGACAAAGGGTAAATTTGCATGTCCAGTTTGTGGTCCTAAGATAAAATCTTGTCGTTCAAAAAGCTTAAGAAAGGAGGTGTTTGATGAGTATAGGAATTACCTCTCTAAGAATCATAGGTATAGAACAATTGAAAGAAATATTTTCAATGGGAAGTAGGAGTCTGCATTAAAACCACGGAGAATGACACCTCACCTTTGGAAGATGCAATACAATAGAAATCGTCATCATGGTACGTATGGATCATCGTATATGAATTTTTATGTATTTTAATTTTTATTGTGAGTTGTTTGTTGTAGTGGCCATATTTGATTTATGATGTAATTTTTTAATTATAAACTAATATTCATGATGTCCATCGTGATCATGAAGGCATTAATGGTCTTCCATGAGGAATGAAAAGTTATCATATTCAATTTAGTAGGTTTCCCTACTATGAGCACCTACAAATTGCTCATTTGTTTGATACAATGCATATTGGAAAGAACGTTACTGAAACCTTATGGTGACTACTAGAGCTAAGGAGGGAGAAAGATAAAGTTGTGAAAGTGTGCAAAGACATTCAAGAAAGCAACCATGCAATGAAAGACGTCATCCAATTTCATACCAAGCAATTCCATGGATGTTTACGGAGCAACAAAGCAATGTTGTCAAAGAAGTAATGCGGAAAATTAAATTTCCCACCGGTTTTTGTGCAAACTTGAAGAATATCATAACTAAAAAAGGTGATTTTGCGGGGGTCAAAACACATGATTGGCATGTCTTCATCAAGGTAATTATTATTGTTATGTCCATATAATTTTTTCTTGTTTGTATACTCTTTTTTTAAGAAATGGCGTGGTTTGTATATTGATATAGTATGTTCTACCTCTCTCTCCCCTAGACAACTTCGACAACAATGTCAAACAAGTTATATATAATCTTGGTAAATACATGAGGTAACTAGTGATTACTTGCATGTGCTTAGTGTTTCTTTAATTCGCCGTATAATAATTTATATTTGTTTTTTTTGTGCACTATTTCAACATATATTGTAATTTAATGTTATTTTTGTTAAATATCGTTATTAGTTTGCATCACTTGTAGATGGTTGACATCTAAAGAAATACATAAAGAAGATATAAAGTATTGGGGGAGAGAAATTTCTCGTCTCATGTGTGAAATGCATAAGCATCTACCATCTGCATTTTTCAATGCACAGGAACACTACCTCATACACCAAGTTGAGGAGATTGAGTTGTGTGGACCTGTGCATTCAAGGTCCATGTGGATGGTTGAGAGGCACTTGAAATTTATGAAGGGTTTGGTGAGACAACGAGCACATGCGGAGGGTTCTATGATGGAAGGATATACGGTATACAAAAACATGTTGTGTGTTAGTGAATATCTTCCTATTTTAACGTCAAAGCTCAATTTACGTCACATTTGTGATCCAGACTCCAATAACAAATTTGAAGGGGAGCAACTAAAGGGGAAAGGTATATTGAGGAAGCTGGAAGGTAATTATTAGCTAGTGGATTTTTATTATATCCTTCATATTCTAATTGTATTTTCTAGTCATAATTGCTTCAATTAAGAGCATATACGTCTTTGTTCAGGATATTTACACCTTTCTTTCATTTTAATGGTTATTGTCATTAAACAGTTGGTCGAGAATGGGATGCAATTCATTTATACATCGCAAACAATCTTAATTGGATGAAGGTATGGATTGAACGATGCGCACAATCGAGTCATGGAATATCATGGGAAGGTGTGGCTTCATTGGTAAAAGCAACACAACGCAATGGAGATAACAATCTAACAGAAAGGGAAATCGATTTGGCATATGGTGTAAAAGATAAAATGGCAAGCATATAATTAATCAAATATCCCTCTCAATCTTTTATTTTGCAAATTACTTATTGACATACATGTTCTTTTTTTCCATGTATTGTTGCATAAGGACTGAATGGTTGTGTACTCTTTTTGTGTATTGCTTATTGCAGGTAAAACACTATAAGGCTATGGTCTACAATGTAGGTAGATATCGGATCAAAAACTGGATGAAACAAATAAAACATTAGATTCTGGGGTTTCGGCTGTCTTTGAGGTTACCAATGTTTCATCTAGAACTGACAGACATCCAGAACTCTCACAAAATTGATACTATGGGTATTTGGAAGATATTATACAGTGTGACTTTAAATCTTTTAAGGTAGTTCTATTCGTTTTCAAATGGTACAGGTTACGATTGAATCAATGTGATCCCGATAGAACTATTATTGAACATGATAATGGATTTAACATGGTAAACACAAGGTTGTTTGAGCCAGGAACAGAGCCCTATGTTCTTCCAAGCCAATGTGAACAAGTATTTTACTTAGAGGTTCTAGGTAAAGCAGGCTGGTCATTTGTTGTGAGACACAATCCAATGGGAAGGCTGGTAAAGTATAACCTAGATGATGGTAATGAAGAGGGTTCTCTGGAAGAAGAATATGATGACAAAGAGCATGATCAACTT
>LPNX010829269.1:0-12500 GCA_001517045.1 Pseudotsuga menziesii | reverse complement strand
GGATGCTTGGTTGCTCTATAGGTTCCAAATATTTAGGTTCCTCATTATATGCTTCACTAGATGAATCATATATGGGGCCGCCAAAACTATGATTATTGATTTCAAATATAACATCCAACTCTTCATGAAATGGATAAATGCATGCATTTTCCATCTCATCATCAAACAAGGGTTTGCCAACAAAATATTCCTCCTCAAAATCTCAACAATATGGACCATCTAATTCAGATTCTTTGAATGAGGTAATATAATAGGAGAATGGGTTCTTTCATAACTAACAACCCAAAGGGTCTCTGTCTATACTACCTGCTTCTTCACCAAGTTCAATCCGTCCTTATCAGATTTCAAACATGGGTTTTATTCACTGTGCATGCATTTACATTGATCAACTAATGACAGACCCATTTTGACAGTTTCAACCAACCCGCATTTGACCCATATTGGATGATATGGATTTTGAATTCTGGCCAGTCTAAGCGTAACAATTAGTGGATGAACCCATCACATTTTGGTTTGCATTCAAATTGGTTTGATTGTTTTTATGTGAGTTATCTCAGCAACCGGTTCCCAAATAAGCTAATAAGCCAACTCTACCCAAATGCGATGCTTAAGGTAGGTTTAGAGAAGATCATTGAAGATCATTATAAAAGCCCTAGGTTAGAAAGAAACTCGAACCTAACCCAGTATTTTCCAAATTGTAGCAACAACAGGGGTTTGCCAGAATTTTGCCAAATGTTATGGATTTCTTCTTTAAGGTGTTTTATTATAGAAACCTTATATTAGAAAGCAACTGTCCATGAGGACAGAGTTCAAGAACTCTGTCCACATGAACTATATCTCACAAAAGATAACAAGTGTTCATCCAAGCAACGGTGACGACTCGTGGTATTATGCCTCACAAGTTTGCGATGTTGCAATCCCATGAAACATAATACCAAGAGTCGTCACCATTATTAGCCAACACTTATTAGCTATTTTAGAGTTAGTGAATTGAAAGTGGCTAAGTCAAAGGAAAAAAGAAAGGTAATAAGTTTGACTAAATAAATATTTTAACAATGAACACCAACGAAGACAATTTATATTATGTGCATTACTTATAATCTCAAAATTAGTAAGATGTCAATTGGGAAAAGCATCATACCGGTTTACACAATTGATAAGGCCACAAGGAGTTAGATGAAGTTGAGGGGTTTCTCATCTTACTAACGATTGTTCCATCAAGAGATTCTAAAGGGGCATTCCATCACTTCATCAATTTATTAATTATTGTCAATTTATTCTATAATAGAAACCACATGAAACAAGAAGAGTGCACTTAGGATGCCAGATTATCAACATTTACCAATATTAACTCTACCTATAAAAGTTCTACTCACAGTGTTATATTGTATTTAGTTTTTACTAGCATGTGACCCCATTTTCCTCACAACTCTATCTTTACCATTAGTTACTTTGCATATATAGCGTTTTAATAATGGTGTAAATTTTTGGAAGGATGCACTAGCATACTCATGAAACTCAAACTCATTGCTACCCTTCCATTTCAACATTTCCTATAATTTATGGTTGTGCAGACTTCAACCTTTGTTTCATTTTCATTTATAAACTACAAGCATGACACATCTCATCCATACTAGGATTTAGACTGCACCATGTTTCTCTCAGTACGAAAATGGCAAAAAAAAACAGTTCATTCTTTCTATTACTCACTTTTTCTTTTCAGACACCCCACCCCACCTACTTTAATTGTTGTTGGAAGCTATTACTAAAAGTATC
Source organism: Pseudotsuga menziesii (assembly GCA_001517045.1). Lineage (NCBI taxonomy): Eukaryota > Viridiplantae > Streptophyta > Pinopsida > Pinales > Pinaceae > Pseudotsuga > Pseudotsuga menziesii. Next base: position 10,724 of record LPNX010829269.1, on the reverse strand, counting down.
AAATTCCTAAACCATATGTTGGCATTCTCCTTTATCCTTGTTTTTCTATCATTTGACTTGAATTTTTAACATTACCATTAATAATTTCAAGATGTTCGAGTGATTCCAACCTCATTGAAATTAATATGAAGAAAGTACAAATACATATCCCATTCATAATTCAGTAGACCAAATAAGGCCCACAAAATGTCATACTTTTTACCATGTTAACAGAGAGTCAAGTTCATATCTCCTTGTGCAAAATTTAGAAGAGCTTACAAATACCAAAACAAACTCTTAAAACGTACCATTGACAATTTCTCAGTAATTAGGGGCCATTAATATAATTTCTTTCTTTCTTTGGCATATACTATTTGACATGTATAGCCAAGATTTTGCATTTGAATAGTGAATGGTTCTCTTGGCAAAACCCCAGTAAGGTCACAAATCATCACATCCAGATCTACCACATTCTATCCAAATGCCTTTCTATTCTAAAACCTTGCCTAGAAGACACTTCCAGAAGGAAAAATTTACTTGGAAAAATAGTAAACATAAGCCTTTCAGCTTATCACACATAAACTTCAATGCACCATAATCCGAAATAACAATATATTTGTTATTCTTTAACACAATATGGTATAAGATGTCATATATGATTGAAATTTTGAAAGAATTTTGTTCACAATGAGCACATTACTATAGTGAAACATTATTTGACACAAATAAAGTATTGACCTTCGGTTTTTCGAAACCAACATAATGCCCCTTGTATTTTATTACTTTCCTTATGAAAGAACTTATTCTAGTATTGTGATATCTATAGAAGTATTTAGCATAACTATGATACATATGAGTAATTTCCTCATATTTGATTACACATTACACATGCTCATTCCAATTACACCACTGGGATTACTTAACCATAATAACCGGTATATGATTAATATGGATCTACTTAGCTTCATTGATACCAAGCTACCTATGCTAATAAGATAGTGGTATAGTTAAAGCACATCATGTATTGTATTAAGTGTAATATCACATATTATAAACAAGTGGTTAAGCTAATATGATACTGCTTATTTCACTAATCAAGCTTCATGTGCTAGAATTGATCCCATGCATTGAGTTACTTACACTATCATAACAAGCATTGATTGATACATATAACATATGAGTTTCTAATATCAACCATGCATATGCGTTACTTACAAAATCATAACAAGCATTGATTGATACATATAACATATAAGTTTCTAATATCAATTATTATGGAAAAAATTGATCATGTTCATTAACTTGCAAGCACCTAATCTGCCATTTATCCATATGTTCATTGAGTTTCTCCAATTTTCCATTAATCCATATGCTTAGAGGAAATTGAATCTTCAAACCATGGATCCATCTGCTTCTCCTCTACCCATTTAGTAGGTTCTAAAAAAAACCTTATAAAGGATTGATATGAATCTGAAGACACCACAGGTTTCTTACTACCTATTGTTTATGTTGCTTCTTTTTGAATCAATGTGTCTATTTTGACACATTCCTCATTTCTCTTAACTGACTTCTTATCATTATCCAAGAATTTAGTATAAGATTTTTCATCTGCAGAAATCTTGTATGCATCATCTATCCATTCACACCAGTTGCCACTGGCTTCACTAAAGTAGTTGCATCCTCAACACATGCAGACATAGCTTCCTGAGACCGATGACGTCGTTTAGAGGGAAGTAGGGCGGCTTCATCACTTGGTAGGCTACTTCTCAAGCGATATTTATCAGCAAGCAAGCAGATCATTTTAGTAACACTCTACTGCTTATGAGGATTGGTTATCAATTATTAATGTATCTCTACTCTAATAAACAAGATGATCAATTTAGTTTTGGAATGAGTTTCTTTTAATCTGTGTTTGTTGTTCATATTTAAAAAACTTTGCAAGTATATTTGGGAGAGCAATATGTCAACAGTCACACTTTATCATATGTTACCTTTTTAGTGGAATCCGAGTGACGTTATGCTTATGCAGTAACACATTTAATAAGTTTATTGTAAATGGCATATCATTAGATCTTTAAAAGGGGATAGCTACTCAAAGGAGGCTGAATTGGTTTCTATGGAAAAGTTAAGATAAAGCTTTCCAGAAATATTGAATGAGTTATTATAAAATGTTGTTTTAACTTTTAACTCTAACAAATGCAAACAATATGGTGCGTAAATGCAGGTAGGTGATTTTATGCCCACAGGATTGCACTTCTGGCATCTTCAGATGCATTTCGTGCTACGTTTGATGGTGGCTACCAGGTATGAGTGTCATTTTGTTTTGGCATGGGATACAAGTGGTTATATTAGATATGGCTTCTCTCATTTTTTTATTCCTATAAAATTCAAGTGATATAATTTGATGTTATTGTAGACTGCATTGTCTACCCTAGAATTTGATATTGTCAAACATGTTAAGTGCACTGTGGCTTCAGTGTCTATGTAAATTTTTATAATCAATTTTCAGTAGATAAATAATGATATCGGGAAATGATTGGTGACTATAAATTCCCCCTATGTGCCTTAAAAGTGACCAAGTTCGATGGCTAACCAAAACACTTTATTCGATACACATCAAGAAGTTGGAGAGTTTACAAACAAGTCGAAACTAGGTATTGTATTTCTAGTTTCAAAGAAAGACATCATTATTTTGCTTGATTCAAATGCTAGGTTCATATTTCAAGGGAATTAGATTTATTTTGATTTAAAGCAGAATATAAATATTTTTCTAGGTTAAATAAGAGATTTAAGAGAACAAAGTAGGAATTTGCAGGGTTTCCGATAGATTTGTTGCGCAACTATTTTTTCCAATTGTACGACTATGCTTACATATTGTAAGATTGTATGGACTTACATAATTTGTATCACATATTCAATTTTTTGGGGTTTTTTATCTATTGTATTTGACGCCTCAGAAAGTGTCTCTATAATTTTTATTTTTAGGTTGAATTTATGGAGATTTGGGCAAATATGGCTTCCTTACACCACCTGGGTGATGATGTAGCACTTGACTACTTTGTTTCCAGCTGTGCGGTTGCATTTGGTACTTGTTTTAACATCCCTTGTGGGCTCCTCCTTCCACATAGTTTGCATTCAGTGTGGTTGTGGTGAATTGGCATATGCATTTGATAACCCGGCATGCTCTTTGTGATGAATGTACAATCATTATCAATGGGCATGGAGTCAAAGGTTGAGTATCGATAAAAATTATCAATGACTGGTAGTGGAATCATTTAGGAATGGTGGCAGATATGAGAATTACAGTCCACTAACACAAAGCATTAGCTAGAATGAATTTTTTGTTAACTTTAGAGGAATGGTGAAAACATTTGAATATGGATGAAATTAAAGCTTCCTATCAGAGGATGAATTCTGAATCATATATTTTCATTCAAATACTATAGACAACATATATAAATGGAAAACTTAGAAAGAAAACATTTACAAAGGAAAACAAAAACCGAGAAATATTGGCACATGAATCTCTTCTTTGAAAAACTTTGTACTTCTACATTGATAGTTTTATTAAGCTCAAACAAACATTTCACTACAAATATTGTTTATTTTTCTCAAACTCTGAACCCTCGTACATTGCCAAACATGAAGAATATATACAAAATGTTCTTCGTAACGAACCCTAATTGTGTATTAGCAAAAAACTAGTTTTTTCTCACAAATGCCTAAATTTATGGAATTATGTTGCCTCCTTATCGTCGATAATACTTTATCTAACTCTCTAGAAGTTGCAATGTAATCCTTCATAGAATTCTTACAAGGTTGCCTCGCTCTTTCGATTTTATTATTCACAAGCATTTCAAATTTTGACAATCAATTGAATATCTAAATGTTTTGCACCAGAGGCATCTGCTGTGATAAGACAGATTAATATCTGCTGTGATAAGGTAGGTTAATATTAGTTTTCTCAGTACCTTCTCGCAACCTCTACAATACAAGCCTATCTTTGATAAATCAATCCTTTTTACCCCAAAAAAGTATCACCATATGTATCCTTTACCTCGAACATGCCATTTCACTTGTAACTAGATTGCATGGCTTTGGTGGCTCTATGGGAATTGGTGGAATAAAAAATGGGCGTGGGTATATAGCCTCAATTTCTGGTTCACACTATACTTTAACTTCTAAACTTTCATCTCCAGCAACCACTTGTCATGAAGAATTCATGACAAACTTTTGGGGACAACACTGAGTGGTACAAGGAACAATGGAGTCTTCATGTATATTCTGCTTTGCATAGTTGTCTCAAAATCCCAACACTTGATTACCTTCAAATCAATAACTATATGCATGCCACAACTAAGACTGGTTTTCACTGTAAATGGTCTTAGCCAGTTAGACCAAACTAAAATAGGGCATGTTTAGAAAAAAACAATCTCACCGGTCACAAATTGTTTTTAACCATATAAGAATTATTTATATATAATTAAAAGTCTTACAACAACTTACCATATAAACATTATATATATAGTAGAATAACTTACAATATTTTTTTTAGAAAAATGAGTTTAAAATCCAATCCAAAAATGATTTGTTTCACCCCGTGTCTCGTTTTTAACTGATAAATTTCTGAATTTTTGCGCCTCATTTTTTAAGCATAATAAAAATTACACTCAACACAACACTGCTGCACAATCCAATCCAAAAATGATTTGTACTGGTTAAATGTTTAAGCTCATTTCCCAGACTACTCAAAGGGTTGCCATTTGGTTTGCCTTCGGGCATCTCATTATTCTCCCCATAATCTACCAATTTACCATCATGAGAAACCATCTCACAGTTACAGTTACCATTTTGTAACTCAACTTTGCTTGTTACAGTTACCATTTTGTAACTCAACTTTGCTTATTACAGTTTCTTGAGAAACTAGTGTGTGGAGTTCCTTATATGGAGATTGTTTCATTTTCATATTCAGTAACTGCTTTACTTCTACTTCTTTCCTTTCCAACGCATTCATTCTGTCTACCTGTTCTTTAAGCTCGTGAACTTCCCTACTTTCTTTATTCAAAGGAGCAACACCAACTTCAACAGAGGCCAATCTTTCAGCATATTTAAGTATTGTTTCTGCATATGAATCAGGTTCAAGACTTACCTTGCCCCCTAAAGAATCCATGTTTCTAACTGATGGGTTTGTTATTTCAACACATGAGTGTTGAAGGAGATTTAGCATTTTTCTTGGAACCATAACCATAGTGGTCCTCAAAGGGGCTCCATTTCCTTCACATTGTTTCCATTCATAATAATCCTTCAACCCCAAGATACAATTAACAATCTTTGTAATAGAACCCGGCTGCGAAATTTCTTGCTCTAACTGAGAAGCTTGGAAAGTGGGCAACTTCATCTCTTTAATAGCAGCAAGAAAATTATTAACATTCTCAAAATATTGATAGGCAGATAAAGAGCATCCTTCCTGCACATGGTTTGCAACGATCTTGGACACTGCTCTTGGTTGAACCTTGTTGAGAAGATTACATAAAATGATTCCATGCTGAGCCAGGAACTTTTTCAGTATCTATCTAAATATTTATAATCAATTTTCTGTGCAACTACCCTTCCCTTGTAGAACAATTACTACCAGAGATACATGATTACTTGTTTAGAATATTAAGGCCGCATCATTATATGCCATGATTGTAAAGGAAGTCGTGATCATTTTGATTGGCTTCTGTGGATGGTCTCATCTTCTCGGAGAACTAGTGCAGAGAGAGGTATTTTTGAGGTGTTTCTCATCATTGCCAAGATTACTGCTAGTTATACTAGTTATGTGGGATGCAACGATTTGTCAAGAGAATTTGAAGTGAAATGATTGTAAGACATCAATTGACTAATACATTTGCATATCTTTTTAAAATGATCCAGAATTTTGAAGTTAGAGATGAGCCATCAATTGATATCAGATGGTTTCTCAATTATTTGTGTATCTCATCTAAAATTTAGTTGTGTATTTCATCTAACACTTGCAATTTATTTTTTTTGCTGTTAACAGATGCTTTCGACATTTCTACTTTGTTGTATTTCAACAATGTCTGAATATCAATCTACTCATCAGGTTAAATTGCAGGTGCAAGTCCTGGATGATTATGACATAAGAGTATGCACTTAGCCAAATGAAAAATAGTTGTTATTACTGATTCAGATTTTTAAGGGTCATCGTATTGATAAAAACAGGTAGCTTGTGAGCCTCACGAATTTGGGCCAATTGTGTAATACTCTTGGAGTGTAGTGGGGAGACACCTATTGGTCCTTTTTCCAATATCTTTGCTATGAAAATTGATTGTATGGCCATTTTGCAGAAAGCAATCCTTGCGTTTTTAAGTTAGATGATACCCTCATTCATGCTTTTGGTTTCGAAACTAGGGCCTTTACCTTTTAGACTATCTCTTAGACCTTCACCTCTACTTTTGGTGGTTCTGATTCAATAAGTTCAATTGGTAAAGATCTGACCTTTACGCTCATATTCATTGCTTCTCCGGATGGACATCAATATTCATTCTTTCTGGTCTACCATCCATTTTAGTCCGCCACTTCATCTGGGTGGACATCAAGATTCAGTCTTTCTGGCTGGCGAGCATGTTAGCAAGTGATATAGATCTTCTTTGATCTAGGTGCACTAATACAGGTGGGATTGGCCATTGGCCAGATCATGGTTGCATTCATAGCCGTGCGGGGTCAACTGTACATCATGTCACTTGGATCGCTCCCCCGAATGGCCTTGGGACTGAGATTCCATTCTACTCCAAGCAATTCATGCCATTGAGGGATGGCCTTATAGTCAAAACTAGATATACACAAATATATTGGATGCATAGCCTTGAGAAGTTAGGATTCCTCTTGGTCAATTCAAGGATTTGCTTGCACGAGCTTCAAATGGAGACAGATCATCACATTCTGCAGTCTAAGAGGATTTGTAAATTGTGTCATTCGTAGGAGTTTGAGTCAGAGGATCACCTCATATTTAGGTGTCCCATTTATTATGAGATTAGATGGAAGCTCCACTGAGGTAGGATACAAAACAGAGTATTACAGCTCAGTTATTAACATGAATTGAAACTCCAGAAAATATTTTTAGTTTTTAGATCCTGAACACACTAATAGAAAGTTATAAACTATAGAAATATTCAGAGAAACTTAAAGAAATTGTCCCAAACATGACATTCAATTAGGCCCGACATTCTCCTCTTTTGATTCCTTCCAAGATCATAACTCTCTGCAGTCTCAAACCACCATTAATGACCATATTTGTGAAGGTCAAAAATTCTATTTGTTGTCCATATGTGTAGAATGTCCAAAATTTGTATGGATTCTCTAATCCAAAATATTTGACCTGCCAATTCCCATAAAGAGTCACCCATATTATTTTTCAAAAGGCTCATAATTAAATTTAAATCTCTCCTTTCAAGATTTAACTTTTTATCTTAAGATTGAGACAAAGCTTACCTCTAGGCCCTTTCTAAATCAAATTCAATATCAATAAGTAAACCTAAAAGACATACCCTTTTATAGTCACTCTACAGCATTGATTCACATAATCAAAACAACATAACTGTCATAAGTGTAATCTCTAGAAATGAGTTCATTGCAACCAATTTTAGAAGCCAAAGTCCTGCTGTGGGGGATATAAAGTTATAGAAAATGAGAAACTCCATCTTTTAGAAATCATTATAAAATCCATGCATAGACATTACAGAACTCTTGAAATTGGATAAAGATAGATGCTTGTAAGAGAATAGAATTATGCCCGCATATATAAAAAGGAAAAGGAAACTAAAATCTATTTTGAATGGTAAACTAAATACAATAATCCTTGAATATCAATGCATTTTTTATTGTGATAAATAATAATAGACCATTTCTTCATCAAAGCCTCATATCAAGTATGATTACTAGTGAGATCAAACCATAATATCCAGTATGATCACTACCAAAAATATATTCACTCTTTTGAGCCATGATCAGTCGAAAGGTGTTACATATATAAGAATGTAAGTAAGTAGCTTATTAACAATGCAGGGTCTATGATTTGATGTTCTAAATCCCACGTTGAACATTAAATACGGAACTACTATATTCAATCTGGAACTACCAACAAGATATTCTTTGATTATAGCTTGTACAGGGTTTATAGTTTGATGGACTACAAAATGATGGGCTGCCTATGAAAGACTGATAGACTTCCTATTCAACCAAGAAGCTCTTGGTTCTATTTCAAGTTCAACACAGTCAAAATTCACCCAATCATAAGGTAAGAAAGCTTTAAGATGTGAAAACCATTTCAAAAATTCTGCAAAATGGTCCATATCTTAGGAGGATGTGCCTCCTATGGAGATATAATTGCGTGTGAAGACAAGGATGACATAGTTTCAAAATGGATGTCGAAGGACTCCCCGCAATTGGTAAGCCATCAAAATGACTCTGTAATGTTCCTAGTCCCAAGTCTAGAGATTTTATCCTTCACTTCTTCTTGGTTGGTCCTTAGGCCTAAAGGGTTCCTCAATACTCCTCAACACCAAGTGCTATAACCTTCTATAACATTGAGCTGAGTTCTTCAAGCTTCCCTAAGAAAGATATCTTTGTCACGATACTTTGCCAATAACAACAAGAGTGGTTGGAGGGGGTTATTTTTCTAAAATGTCTGAGCTGTGTGGGTCTTCCAAAGACAAACTGAATATTCCTTGTGTGCATCTCAATGTACCGCTGAATTTACATATTTATTAGCAACCTTGATGACTTAGTATTAGTATGTATGTTCCTGCCCCTTTTAATACTGTTCCTTATGTTTGGTGTTTGTTGGCTAAATAACAACTGAAGTATTATGATAGGACCAACGTACAAACTATATTCTCATGCATAAATATGTATTTCCCAACATTAATACATAGCCAAGATATTGCACCAGATTTGACCATTTTAACTGACTATGTGATATTTGCATTTTAACAAACATTTACACACTATTACTGTAAGTGACTGTCACTTGTCATGTTTTGGGAGAAATACACCGTTATTTGATATTTTACATTAACAACTCATTCATGACATCAAATGCATTAAGCAAAATCAAATCTGAACATATCAAATATGAGAGAGTTCACATGCCTGGGAATAAAGCGCTGAAACGACTGAGTAAATAACTTGTTGTGCCCATAAATGATCCTACAGATATATCATGTCCACCATAGTTACTTTTTCATAATGTGATGAATTAAAGTGTTGTAGATGGAATTCAAAATGTATGACTGTCAACGCAGGAGACACCCTTCACAGGGTAACACTGCTACAGGTTCAGTTCGCTTAATAGTGATAGTCTCTTCTGTTACATGACTTGGAGGTATTACCCATCAGAAAGAATTCTTAAAGACTCCAATATTGTAAGCAATCATCCAGATCATCTTGCAAGGAAAGATATCTCCTTGGTTGGCTGACTTACTATCAGATCAGGCAAGTCAATCATTCTCTGGTTGGCGTCTCAGTAAGGCTAGTCGGGTTTGACCGATCGATTGGAGGTTTTAACTCGCCCTGGGGTTTTGCCTAAGCAGATTATGGTAAGTAAGGAAAACCTGATAAAGCAAGGAGAAAGAGGATCTGATGCCTTTGAAAGGGAACAAATATAGGTGTAATTGAGGGAAATAACTACAGGGGGATGAAAGGTCAATTTGAAGCGGGTATGTACACCCTTCTGGTCAATTTGAAGCGGGTCTGTACACCGTTCTTAAGATAGTTAGTTGAACAAAGTATCATTTCAATTACTGCACTTTACCGGAATGAAGTCTTGGTCCTGTAGGAAGCGTACACTAGTTCGAACTGACCCATCCTGCATCAGTTGGGGAGCTACTCGGTAAACTAGTTAAATGCATTGCTTTGGTTCAAACACTAATATCTGATATATGGTTCGATTTCTCGTGCAGGGTTTCAGAGAATCCCGATGCAGCAACCAAGTTTTGCAATTCTAGGATTAAGAAGAAAATATAGGCACATATTGGGCAATCCAAAAAGATGTCGATAGCCATTGCAATCGGCGCAATGGAAATGAAACCTTATGAAAATCTATAAACATTCACACAAACACTTGGATGACAATCGGGGTGATTAAAACAGGGCACAAGAAGTATATAATTTAATTTGGCAAATGCAAATAACAACAACAGCATACATCGCATACATCAAATAAGGGAAAACAAATGGGGATGAAAAATAGACTGGTGTACCTTAGAGAGCCATGCCATAAATACCTTGACCTTGGAGAGCACAATATCTCCTTACAACATCTCCAAGCTCTCCAAGCTGAAGCCCGTCTTTACTAGGTAAATATATATCTGCCCAAAGCAATGGGGTTCTTCAACTCAGATGTTTTCCTTACAGCATTTCCAAGTTGAAGCCCGTCTTTACTAGGTAAATATATATCTGTTTCCTTCTGGGTTATATATGGTATTTAATTATTTGATGTTATTATTCATACTTTTCATTCTTTAGCTCCAATAATTTTATATTTTTCTCCTTTTACAGTAATATCCAATTTTACAAAACTCTATGTTGTTTTCATTATATCTTTCTTTCTTTATCTGTTGTATCTTGTAGGTATATTGTTTTACTGTAAGATTCAGTTTTTGAAAACTTTCGCGGTCATATTGTATTCATTAGTTTTTATAGATGAAATATTTTTATTCAGCAATATATATATATATATATAT
>LPNX010829228.1:162301-190163 GCA_001517045.1 Pseudotsuga menziesii | reverse complement strand
AGGTGTTCTGATAATATTGATTGTGTGAAGTGAATAAATATTCGCTTCATTTGGTATCAGAGCTAGTTTGTGATCCAGGCCTTTGGCCATATCATGATTTTTAATCATAATCCTAGCGAGTCCCTAAATTTATGGTCTTTGACCAAGTAAAAAAAAAAGTCAAAAGAAAAAACAAAAAGGAAAGAGAGTTAAAAAAAAGGTGAAAAAAAGTAAAAATAAAAAAACTAAAAGAAGGAGGAAAAACAAAAAAAAAGAAAAGAAGAAAAAGTTAAAAAAGAAAAGATAAAAGGAAAAGGAAAAAAAAAGAGGGTAAACGTGAAACCACACCTAATTTCTTAAAGTGGGTTTGGGTTTGAATATAAAAGTGCATCATAATAACTACTGAGAAGCAAGTGAGATTTTAACTTAGGTGGGGAAAGTAACACTCATTCCTCCCAACCACCCAATCTACTAGAATTTTTGAAAACTTTAAGGGAAAAAATCTAAAAGTACATAAAATTTGCTAATAAAAAGCAAGTGATATTTGAACTTAGGTGGGGAAGGTAACAATCATTCCTCTCAACCACCCAATCTATGAGAAGTATTTATTAACTTTCAAAAAGAAAAAAAGTATTATTATTATTATTATTATTATTATTATTATTATTATTATTACTTAATAATTGTATTAAGTACAATTATTAAATTAGAAGAGTAAATAAAAACAAGAAAAAATAAAAAAGACAAGAAGTCAGTCAAAAGGAAAACCAACTATCATCAAACAACACCAGAAGTCAAGAATTATGGCAAAGTCTAAATCAAAATTGCAGTCCCAACTACAAGTAGCAATTGACAAAGTATTTGACATGATGAAGCTTGATATTTCTAAGGAATTAACGTGTCAAAAATATACCAATCAGAATCTACAAAACCAAAAAATCATGAAAGATGCACTTGAGAATAAGGAAGAAATAAAACGATTAAATAAAATCATCAAGCAAAAAGCTGCAAAATCATGCAAATTCAGACAAAAGTAAGATGGCAAGAAGCAGAGAATTGTCTCCTTCAACAACAAATTGAGGAACTCCAATAAAAAGAGGAAGACTAAAAAAACACACAAGTTGGAAATTACAAAAGCCTATAACAAATTAACAAGTAATACTGAAGAAATACACCGATTAAGAAATAGAAATAAATTATTAGTTACAAAGATCAAGAAATTAAAGAGTCCCAAGAAGGAAGACAGCTTAAATGAAGAAATCGAAGGAAAAGTCTTAGAAAAACAAGAACAATATCAATGTCTTTTAAATATTAATCAAGAACTAGAGAAATAAATTGAGAAGTTAAAAGAGGACAAAAAGTCACAAGCTGAAAGGTTCAAGAAGATTCATAGTAAAAACAATCTACTAAAAAACAAAATAGCGCAAATCTAGAGAGCTGCATCCAAACTCTCCAAAAAACAAAGTCAAGTCGAGGATGTGAAGGAAGTCCTCGCTATAGTTAAAAAGGAATAAAAACAAACAACACATATTCCTTATATAAATCCAAATTATAATCGTCGTTTTGATCAACGACAAGGTCAAAATGAGCATTCAGAAAAGAGTTATGTTGACAAGAAAACAATTTGATATACTAAGAAACAATTGAGACAACCTATTTCCCAAAAAAAATCTAAGGGGTCCAATTAAAAAATATCTTGGATGGACCACATCAGTTATGATGCCACAATTTTTCTGGGGAATCCATAGCTCGTATCATCTTATATCATCAAGTGTCACAAAGGATCCAGAGATGACAGTTCAAGCAAATCAGACGTTGTTGTCAATGAAGCTTTGAGGACAAAGTTTCCCTTAAGGGGAAGGAAATGTAACATACTTAAATAATAACAATACACAATAATAAAATAAGAAGAAGAAGAAGAAAAATCAACATATAAATATATTACAAATAATAATAATTAATAATGTCTTTACAAAAATACATTACTCTTATTGAAAGGATATTCTGCAAAAATATAAATAGCGGACCCAAAATTGTAACCTACCACTTATCTATACAATAATCAATATATATTCATCCTATCAATGGCTTATCGAATATTCCAGGTGTTCTGGTAATATTGATTGTGTAAAGTGAATAAATATTTGCTTCATTCTTATAATCTGTACATATTGGTTTCGATCTACATTGTTTCAAATCTATAATTCATAATTCTCGTTTCAATCTACATTGTTTTAGATCTACAATTCTTGTTATGGGATGAGGTAATTTTTAAATTTAGAATTAGGTTATCATAAGTTGCTAAGGTACTTGGGTATTGTAGTTAATAAAGTCGAGGCACTTTGGTAATGTAGTTTATATGTGTGTGTGTGTGTGTGTGGATGTATATCCGTATATATCTACACACACACACACACACACACACACATATATTTCCAAGTTAATTGGTCAACATTTAAACCATTAATTGTAATACTATCTTAAATATATTGTCATGAACAAAAAATATCTAAAATACTTTATCAATAGATTGTTGTTATGAACAAAAACAATGAAATATTTTAGTAGGGACTAGTAATATCATCCTCAAATTACAATCTTTGAGTGCTTTAAGAATATGATAGTCACAAAGTAAATTTGAAAAATACTAAATAGCATGAGAATATGAGATAAAATGTATAACTTTAGGGTGAGTGCAAAAAGTTGAGGGACCTTTTATATGGAATGGTAGAGTGAATTCAATCACTCTTGATCCATAAAATAGAAATCATCCCAAGCAATTCCGACCCTGCCAAGCTTGGTCCCAAGGCTTCCAACATGCATGCCAATTAAGATAGTTAACGAAGTCGTGCCCCCGTTTTATCTAGAAAAATTGCACCCCCGATTTACCTTACAAAAACATGCTCCTGTTTACTAAAACCCATTTTATGGTTAAAATAGTTTGAGCCTGTCATTTTTGCCACAACATCGCACTGAAATGAGTCGGGACATAGTAGAACGAGTTAGGGAGAATGCATTTTGGGTGAGCAAAGGGAAACAAACTCCACATTGGGATTAATCTCTTCATTTTGAGGTATTTTCTTCAAATCCTCTCATTCTATTTTCCATATAGTCAATAATTTATTTCCCCTAATTTGAATATAAACCATTTTTTTTAAATTTATATGCCCATAAAGGTATTTACATGCCCAATGGAAACCAAAACCCCAATTTAATCATAAAAAACAAATCATTTTGACTATTTCCATGTATGTATATTCACAAGCATCCTTATGAATCCATACAAAAATTCACATGCCAAATGGAAACCAAAACCCCAATTAACTCTTAAAAAACAAATCAATTTCACTATTTCCATATGCATACTCAGAAGCATCCTTGTGAATCCATACCAAAATTCACAAATATGCAAAGTTTGTCAAGTATATTTCAATTTTGCATAAGTAATTTACATGACCAATGTAAACCAAAACCCCAATTAACTCATAAAAAACAAATCAATTTCACTATTTGCATATGTATATTCGCAAGCATCCTTGTGAATCCAAACCAAAATTAACAAAAATGCAAAGTTTTTCAATTATATTGCAAGTTTCCATACAATATCATCCCTAAAATACATAAACAAACATGGTAAATCCCTTGCCTCTATCTGAAATATCTAAGTTGGTTGTCCAAGAACATCAATAAACACCTTATAGTTTTGATGAAACTTCCTAATCAAAGTGTTAAAATAAGGTATAGAAGCATCCCATGCTTAACAAGTATTTCTTGTTGATTGAAGGGTACTTTTTGCTTAAGGTCAAGACAATGGAGTTCAACAATAGGCTCTATGAACATAGAAATAGATAAGGAGGTTGATGTGTTTGATTACATGCCAATCACATAGTATCATACATGATAGAATCTAGTGGAAACCTTGCAACCATAAAAGCCACTATACAATATTATTATATGTATAATAATTTTTTAACTATTGTTTAACATTTTTTCTCTAAAATAAATATGTATAAATATATTATATGTATAATCAATATTATTATATTTATAATGAATATTAATTACTATCAATAAAGTTGTTAAATTTAATATATATTTATTCCCAAAGGTTAAAAAAGTTAAGAATAAAATATATACAAAATTGTGGGAGTTGGGATTTTCCCTCTTGGAATTAAAGTCCAATGGCTAGTGTTAAAGGTGGGTTGACAGATAGAGGGGGAGGAGGGTTCATAAGAGAGGGGGATAGGGAGAGAGAAGGGTTGGGTGGAGAGAAAAATAAAGGGAGGTTTGAGTGATTGCGATATGATATGTAAGGGGGTTGTGTGTGTGTGTGTGTGTGTGTGTGAGAGAGAGAGAGAGAGAGAGAGAGAGAGAGAGAGAGATTAAATGCAATAGTATGTACAGTAATGTATATGCACTGTATTATGCATTATTGCATTTGCACTATAATATACACTAGTGCATATTGTTTAGAGTATAGACTAAATATGCCTAGTATAATAAGAACTAGTGTATATGTATACAGGTCTCCTAAAATATACACTATCTTATATTTTTACTTAGTCAACTATTTTAACAATAATCAACAATTATGAACCATGAGAAAACCACACACAACATGTTAAACTATGATTTATACATGTTAATTAATGATAAACCACTTTCAATCATAATCACAAAAAATTTTAGGGGCGAAATTAGAGGGGTCGCCAAAAAGTAGAAGGCGATTTTTCAACATACCAAAGGTTTTATTTATTTATTTTCATATGTTAGCCCATTTTTTATAAAACCAAAAACTATATCAAATATATGGCTCTAGTAAGGTTAAAAAGGAAAAACCAAATTTTGCCATTTAAACAACACCCAAAGTCGCACGCTTGCCCCATATTTTCGACAATGGTGAAAAACCACTCCTAGTTCGCCGTGATTTTCAGTAATGGAGAAAAAAACTGTTGGTTTGCCATCCATTTATGGATATTAGGATCATTTTTTTTAGAATATTGTTTCATTTTTCCTAAAATATGCTTAAATGAGTGATTGTTACCTTCAATCACTATGAATTTGACCATTTCAGTCCCAAATTTGGGGAAAATATCCGTATATAAAGCCACAGGAATCTGAAGAATCAATTTAGTTTGGGTCTAGACTCTGCTTCAAGCTTCCGATCTAGACTCTACACAGTGCACTGCTTACATATATTAGTAATAGTGAACCTTATGTGTCTCAGATTCTTTCCCCATTTGTCTTCCCTTAAATTTGGTACATTTTAGTGTAATTTTGAGCATTTTTCATGGATTTTTGGGAGTTTCTTATTTGAAAGTTGTTGATGCTATTTTAATTATACTAGAGTTACTCGAGGCTAGCCCTTTTCCCTTTGAAAATTAGTTTTAGTAACTTAGGGATAGCGTATTAGTGAAATGCTTTTGGTATCCTATTTTCTCGGTTAGGTTTTCTATTCTCCATTTATTTTTTTGTATACATTAGAAAGAATTCATTGCGCTCTGGACTAGGAGTGTTGCTAGATTTCCTTCAAGTGCTGATTAAATCTTGTCATAAATTGCTCCAACAGCCGCAGAATCCTTATTAACGATGAGGTATTCATACATTCCTAATTACCAAACAATTTAGTGAAAGATATACCATAAACTTGAAGCATATTGTTGCAGATGGTGACCTATAGCAAAACGTGCTCAGATGGCTCTAATTTGCTCAAATTTCATGCTTTGGCAAGTCTAAGAGGATGGGTGCATGGATGCTTTAGGTTTTAGGCCATACAATCAATCCAGATAAATTATTGATTGGTATATAAGACTTGACATTTACCATTTTTTCAAACATATTTAAACATTTGTTTTGGGGCATATGTTGCTACAATATTTTTATATGCTTTGGAACCACTTCTTACGGCTGATTAGGGATGCTACAAGTCTGAGTCGTGCTGAATGTTCCAATAGATATGTTATTCATAGGACTAGAAATATATGGCCCAACATTGTTGTAAATGATTTTCTTAGGGCATATATGCTACCCATAAATCTCATTAATAGGTTGCTGCCTATGCCAAGGCTATTGGAATGTATCAGGTTTGTACATGGCCTATTACATTTTTAATCATCGTGCTTCTGATCAATGCTACTTTTTAAGGCTGCTATAATTCCAAGATTCCTTAGGATCACCCTATTTTTGAGTTAGGACACACATTACTTCGTTCATCGTGTCCATATTCTCAAGGCAAGAACATTCACCCACCTTCACCCACCTTCTAAAGGGTGCATAAATTTGATTGTCTATGGTAGGGTATAAAAGATTCACTCTTGCAACCATCTTGTACCGGTATTAGCTTTATTTATACTAGACATAGAAATATTATACAAAGTTTAAACAAATGATATGCATATTTACATGTTCGTCAGGAATGAAACAATTCTTAGTAGACATTTTTCAAGGAATTGATTTTATGTTCTTAAGCAATTGCTTCGAATGAGGTTGTTTAAAGACATGTTCAAGTACATGGATTGGCTGTATTTTATTTTTTAGTAAAATTATTAACATCTAGAAGTCTCTTGATTTCCTAAATCCATCCTTGAGGGCTTGACCAGATGTTCTAAATCTTATTATCAATGAGTTTTTTTATAAACGAATGAACTTTTAATAAATTTTTATTGCATGATTTTTTTATGATGTGATATTTTTAGCTCAAAATAACTTGATCCAGTATTAAATTCTACATTGCTTAGTGATGCATATTTCTTTTCCCTTCGTCAAATAGCCAACAATACAATGTTGAGAGTGGTGTAGAGTTTTTAAGCCAACATGATCAATTTTTTCTTACTGCAATTATCCTTTGTCAATTACAATGGTATTTATTGACCCACATATGCAAATAAAAAAGTTTCTCCTTTCCACCTTGAGCTCAATTGGATTGGTTGAAGCAATTGGGATAGCGAAATATATCACTATTCAAATAGATCCAACTTTCTACTTACCTTAATACTGCATTGTCATGGATGTAGACTATGCCTATGGAAAAAGTGTCTTCCCTCCACAACACTCTTGATTTGGGTGAGTGGTTTATTTCTACAATTTGCACCACTTCCATGTTTTCTTCTTCTACTTCTAGTAAAACCATCAACCTTTACCTTGAGCCTGCTATACATTATCTTACAATGTCACTCGGCTTGGTGCTGAAAATTCCAACTGATTATTTAGTAGAACCTTTGGTCTTGGAATCTTTATTGCATTGAGATATAAGTTGATCCTTGGAATGCTACTTTTCCTTGAATTTTCCCTCAGTCTTGTTTGAAAATGATACACATCACCCAAGAAATTAGTATTTAAGAATTATAAGTCTCACTAGATATAGGATTCAAGAAAAATTTGAGGTTCTTATCATGTTTTCAGTTGTGGATGCTTAAACATGCCATGAGATTATGGAAACTTATCAATACATTCAAGCACAAGTTGCTATCGATATATTTATCATTATAATAATTCAAAGGATGAAATGATTTGCATAAGGCCTTAAAAAACCTACTCTAAGTATTAATCGGATGATATTTGTTGATATAGTGCCTCCTATATTATTTCCCCACTAGAACAATGCTACAGGTATAATATCTTGAGTAGAAAAATGAATTTTTCTTCACATTTGTGAACAAATTATCATCAAAATAGGCTTTGATCTTCTCAAACAACTTGTCCAACGATTGTTTGTTGATCTTACACTCAAATTGTGAAATATCTAGGTTGACTTGGATTTTGATGTGGCAATCACATAATCCACTTCTGTACGTTAATGGAGGTGAAGGAGACGTGAAAGAATATCATGAGTTTCAATAGCTAATAATATATCTCATCTCTCTAACATTGCAAAGCTTCATCAACCATGGACTTGATAGACTCTCAAGGAATTGCTATAGTACTGGAACTATTGTTAATTGGTGTTTGTTACTAGCAACAATGTTTAACTAGATAAAGAAGGTGTAAGGTGAATCATGTTCTTTTGATAAACTAGCCTTGTCCAAATCTGCTTTCAACACAATGTGGATGTTTCTACCACAATTCAGTTAGCTACCACAACTCCCTAAATGGAGCAAAGCTCTATTGATTTAAATTTACTCGTGACTTCAACAATGTGAATAGTTACTTTGAGACCACCTAACAAATATTGTAAGATCATGATTATTTTATTCGAATACCATTGATCTATATCCTAGGAGTAAATATAGGTAAGAAACAAAAATTAGAGATAATCTAAGGTTACAGAGGAAGTTTGTCGACACTAGATGTACTAGTTTCCTAAAAATCTAAGTTGGATTAATTGAAATAACCGAAAAACATACAATAGAGGTGCATGAATGGATCATCAGACAAGAAAATGCTTGGATACAACTACTTTCAATATTGACATCAAAGGGGTATAAAAAATATCTAAGAAGAGATGTGAAAAAGAATATGAATAACCTATACAAGAAACTTTAAAATTCAAAATGCCACTCATTTTATTTTGGAAAAGAAGCTAATACCTATTTATAGAATTTCCAAAAGAATCTAGAAGTACAAACTTGTGATGGGAATCTTCCTAGAATGGCGTCGACGTAATTATGTCTAGAATATTGTGGATAAAAAAGATTTGGTAGGTTCCCTACAAACTTGGGACTACATGCTTGTATATAATCATTCCATTTTTTATTTTTGTTTCTAATTATGTATAATTTGTGTTGATGGGTACTATGCATGTGCAAGTTGCATGCTACTGAATCTTCCATTTCCTAGGTGATCCTTGGCCTCAATGTGGTTTCTTGACAACTTGTTCATGCAAGGCACTTCGGTGTTTATTTTGGTCATTGGAACAATATTGTGTTAAGTCTCCAATGAAGGCCCTTAGTATGGGTATTACTAAAATAATTTGCATAAGAACCCAAGTAATTAAGCAAAATTGAAGATTTGTGTTGAATCCTTTTTCTCTCACTTATGCTTCAATCAAGGATATTTATAATATAAGGTGATATCTACAACCAATCCTAATATTGGCCTAGTATCAAACTTGACCAAGCTGAAAATATTGGCCAATAGATCTTGAACATTTTCCTCAAGCCTTTGGCCCACATTAAATAGTCTTTTGTGGTTGAAATATAGGTTACCCAAGTTTCATAATAGCTCATTACAACAAATATGTGTTATATGGGTGTAGTATTAGGTACCTAGCTGGAATCCAAAATAATATTAGGTAATGTCACCTTCACCACACAAAAGTTTGCACACAAGGTTATTTTCCCTTCAATTTGGTACATTTTAGTGTAATTTTGAGCATTTTTCATGGATTTTTTGGAGTTTCTTATTTGAAAGTTGTTGATGTTATTTTAGTTATACTAGAGTTACTTGAGGGTATCCCTTTTCCATTTGAAAAATCATTTTAGTAGCTTAGGGATAGTGAATTAATGAAATGCTTCTGGTATCCTATTTTCCTAGTTAGGTTTCTATTCTCCATTCCTTTCGTTGTATGAATTAGAAAGGATTCATTGCGCTCTGGACCGGGAGTGATGCTAGATTGCCTTCAAGCGTTGATTAAACTTGTTATAAATTGCTCCAACATATGGAGACTCCTTATTAAGGATGAGGTCTTCATACATGCCTAATTACCAAACAATTTATTGAAAGATATACCAGAAACCTGAAGCATACTATTGTAGATGGTGATCTACAGGAAAACGTGCTCAGATGGATCTAATCTGCTCAGATTTCATGCTTTGGAAAGTTTGGGATGATGGGCACATTGATTCTGTAGGTTTTAGGCCATACAATCATTCGAAATAAGCAATTGATTGGTATATAAGACTCAACATTTACCCTATTTTCAAACATATTTAAACATTTGTTTTGGGGCATATGCTACTACAAGATTTTTATATGTTTTGAAACAACTTCTTACTACTGATTAGGGAGGCTGCAAGTATGAATCATGTTGAATATGCCAATAGATATGTTATTCACAAGATTGAAGATATATGGCCTAACATTGTCGTAAACGATTTACATAGGACATATATGCTGCCCATACTTCTCATTAGCAGGTTGTTTCCTATGCTAAGGTTGTTGGAATGTCTTAGTTCTATACATGACCTATTAAATTATTAATGATCGTGCTCCTGATTAGTGCTTCTTTTCATGGCTGCTATAATTCCCAGATTCCTTAGGAAAACCCTATTTCTAAGTTAGGACACACATTACTTCCTTCAGCATGTCCAGATTCTCAAGGCAGGAACATTCACCCACCTTCTAAAGGGTGCATAATTATGTTTGCCTATTGTAGGGTATACAAGATTCACTCCTTCAACCATCTTGTACTGGTATTAGCTTCATTTATGGTAGACATCAAAATTGTGTATAAATCTTAAAAAAATGATATGAAACTTTGCATGTTCATTTGGAATGAAACAATCCTTAGTATATATTTTTCAAGGAATTGATTTTATGTTCTTAAGCAATTGCTTCAAATGAGTTTTTTTAAAGACATGTTCAAGTACATGGTTTGGTTGTATTTTATTTTTTAATAAAATTAGTGACATGAAAAAGTCTCTTGGTTTAATAAATTAAGACTTGAGGGCTTGACCAGGTGTTTTGATTCTTATTGTAATGTCCCCAAAAATTTAAAAAAATTTAAAAATTATTAGGCTAGTAAAACCTCCCTAGGCTGAGCATTATTGAATCTTGTGGAATATAATGTACATTTAATCTACCACACCTTGGTCATAAGCTATTTGTATGTCCTATCATCTTACTTTCACTTGTGAATATTAATTTATTTTACTTACGATGTCATAATGATTGTTTGCTACATTATTCTTATGGTTATACATTATGGGGTATATGTCGTTACTTGATTATATGCTTTGTTCATTTCTGCGTAGTCTCACTTCTTATTTATATGGTTCTAACTTAACTTTGTTTTTGGAACTAAAGTGGGTGGAGTGGCGGGACTAGTTCTTCCATGACGGTCTGAGAGGTAAAGAGTTTACTTGTCTAGTAGGCTTACATAGTTCGATTTGAACTAAGGCACCTCTTTCACTCTATGCAGATTATACTTAGTGATGGGACTTGTTTCTAAGGAATACTGAACGTGTTGATCAATAATGCACCCATTAGTTTCTTTTATGGTTTCTTACATACTTAGCTTAATAAGGAGGTAATTACTATGTTTATTCATTTATATACCTAGATAGATTATCTCTGTGATGCCCACTATTCATTATGAATTTACTGATTCATCATTTATTTATGTTTCATGTTTATTAAATTTAAGAGTATTTAACATGTATTTATAATTCATAATTATTGCATTAAAATTATTAATACGTCTTTTATTTATTCTTGGCACGTTATAAATTTTGGCTTTATGGACCAACTCTTGATTTTATGCATAGCAATAATACACTGGCATATTTCATATGCTATGGTTTCTAAGCTTAATGCTTAGGGAAAATAGATATGCTATGGTTTAAGTCCTAAGAGTATGGTTATACATTATAAACCAATAATATGCATGGTATTTGTACTTAGGGTTGGCAGATATATTACAGGGTTCAAACATTAAACATTGGGGTCTAACACTATGCAATCATAAAAGGTGGCAATGATATTGATCATTTACAAACTATGGAAATGCGGGTTTTGGAATTTTATAATGGACACTAGGCTGGTGCCATTAATGCGCCTTGGGTTTCATGGCAGCCCAAGCTTAGGGCTTGTCTCACGATGGACTTTGGTCATTTCACTTGGTCTATGGATGGTTTGGTCTTAGCTCTACAATGTGAATGGGATGATTCTATTGTTAACAAAGGTAGGCTTCATTGGTTTCATGACTTCGTTTAATGTTTGTTTCGTGGCTCCTTTTGTTTCGTACTTCTCATCCTCATCATTTTGTTGGTGGTTATAGGTGACAGGGTTGGCGTGGAGGTTCATGGCTCAGAGCTTTACAACTATTTCATGGGTGATGCCATAGGTGCATGGTAAGCCTATTAAAAAACCTACGCTTGTCACCTTGGGCCTTATGGGTAGGACTAGGTTATATCACGTTGTTGGTTGGGGTTTTACTCTGGGATTTTGATTCGCCTTTGGGCCCGTGTATACAATATTTGGGTTTGTAAAATGATGGTGTTGTTAGCAACAAATGGGAACTTTGGGACTTTTAACAGACTTAGCATTTTGTTTATGTAAATCATGTTTTGGTTTGGGGGCTTTAAGCCTGGGAAGAACCATTGCTTGCAATGGTTCCCTAGCCCTTGGCACGACTGTGTAAACTTTTATTTGAAGACTTTAATGCTTACTACATAAATGAATTTATATTGCATTTACGTTTTTGGAAATGGTTAATAGATGGGACTATGTAAAATATTATGCTGTGATAGGTGTTTATTAAGCTTGTTTTTACATAGGGAATTCCCCTTCTTGAATGGTCTATATATAAGTGTTACATTTATAAATTACCTGTAATACTTGACAGTGTATGGCATCAGAATTGCCCATGGTTGCTACGATAGTTTGTATGGTTTCAATTCTTTATGGCATGAGAACCCCCCCTCAAGATACAATGTAGAAAAAGAAGAAAAAAACAGTTGCTAGGAAATTGTGTCCTTTACTCCAAGACGATTACATAGAGAGCGGAACTTGTGCGCAGTGACGGTCTTGGTGAAGATATCAGCAATCTATGTAGCTGAAGGACAGAACTGCAAGTCAATCATCTGCTCGTGCACCAGATATCTGATGTAGTGCATGTGGATCTCTATGTGCTTCATCTGCTACCTCTGTACTGGATCTCTATAGAACTTTAGAGTGCTCTGGTTGTCACGCCAGATGACAGTAGGCCAGTGGAACAAGATTCCCAACTTGGTAAGAAAATGTTGTAGCCACAAAGCCTGAATGGTTATGTTTAATACCCCTCTATATTTGTCCTCGGATGAAGATAGAGCAATAGCAATGTGCTTCTTTCTCGACCAACAAATTGGCCCTGAACCTAGAATGAGTGAGTACCTAGATGTGGAATTTCAATCAATACTATTGCAATCCCAGTCAGAATCAGTGAATACTATGAGATCCAATCCAAAATATACTGCATAGTGACTCCCAAAGGTGATGGTGCCATTTACGTTTCAAAGGATCTACTTGGCAGAATGCCATTGTATCTCATGTGGCTCCTACATGAACCGAGAGACTTGCCCAACCGCATATGAGAGTTTTGGTCCAGAGTTTGTAAGATACAACAAGATCCCCACTATATATATGTACAGAGTGTTGTAAACCAATGGATTGTCTCTTCCATCCTCAAGTTTGACCCTAGATAGGAAAGGAGTTGGTGCAGACTTGTAGTCTATCATATGGAATCGCTCTAAAAGATATCGAGCATACTTGGCGTGAGATAGTTTGATTCCTGAGGCATCGTGGCTGATTTCAAGACTAAGGAATAAATGTAATGGACCCATGTCCATCATAAAAAACATGTCATGCAAAATCGTCTTGACTGCAGCAAGTGATCAACAAATCATCCACATATAAAAGTAGTAGTAGAAGTGAGTTAGTTGTCCTAAGCATGTATACATTCGGATCTGACTTACACCATACAAATTGATAGAATAATCAACCCATAGTTACCTACCTTAGACATTAATTAAATTATTTTTGTCATATTAACTAGTCTCCTAGATTCCACTCTATGCTAGTTGCCTTCTACATGTCATAGAAGTCAACACTTGCTAAAACTGAGTCATGGAGTTCTTGGGAAACCTCCTGGAAACCATATTTAGCATTTTTTCTTTATTCCAGATCCTCCAAAGTGCATATCTACTTTTTCTGTAAAGCTTCCTATTTTATTGAGAATTAAGGCAAAAGGAAAAGCTAGACTAGGTGTAGTTGACTTGTTTTTTTCCCACATCATCCCCCATCCCTTTCTCCTAATAAAAGCATGTATGTGTTTTCTTTCCATCCCTTATTATCTTGCCTAATTGACTTTTCCAATTTGTGAGCATCATAGTGCATTTGGAAACTGTTTTATTCACCTATGGGGGATTTGACTAGATTCAGTACGCCTACTTTTTGACTATTTCGAATGGCATCCTTATGCATTCAAATATCTCATGTAATTATATATTGAAGCAGCCTATTACTTCACAAGGTTGGTTATTGTACACTTATTCAATAGATATTAGTGTTATGCTCCAATTTCAGTCTCGTTTGATGTTAATTTTGCATGTTTGATTAGCAATTTTGTTAGTGGAATTGTTCTATCACTTGGGTTCAATTTCCACATGGTATCAGAGCCTTTGTATATCAATTTCTCTCCTTCCATATTTCTATTGCAGGTTTGACATCTTGACTGGGAGGATATTCTGTTGACTAAAGGGCACAATTTCTGAGCTATGGACCAATATCAGAAGATCATCTTGACTCCATTTAATTTATTTGAATGGAAAGATGATATAGATATATTTTTGAGAGTGAAAGGTCTCTACAGGGTTACTATGGCAACTGAGGTAGATCCCAATGCAGTTGCAGAGAAAATCAAATGGCACAATAAGAGGGATGATGCCTATGGTCCTTTGTGTCTGAGCATTTCAAGAGACCTCTTCTTCCATCTTGATGGATTGACATCACCTAATGAAGTGTGGGAGAATATTGTAGATATTTTTGGTAATACATATGAGATGAGAGGACATCAAATCGAGAATGAGCTAATCTCCTTGAGTCCTAGCAGCTTCGAATTCTTGCAACTCTATTTTTCCCTGTTTAAAGCCCTTGTTTTGCAGCTAAAATAGTGTGGGATTGAAAAGAAGGAAGAGAAACTAGTTTTGGCCATACTCTCAAAGCTTGGCCCTGACTATTCAATGTTTTTTTCGACCTTCCATGCCACCAAGTTGACAGCTCGAGACTGTAATATTCGTAAGCTTGCAGAGTTCCTGGAATCCCTCACATAGGAACATGATAAGTTGGTGATGATGGGCACCATCAAAACTTCCAAATACCAAGTTTTTGTTTCTGGATATTCAAGGGTGGATTCAAAAAGAAAAAAAAGAGATAAAAAGCCACCTGAGAAAAAGACAGACAAGAACAAGTCTCAAGAGGAGCCCCAAGTCTCCAAGAATAACTTCCAGAAGAACAAGAACAAAGGAGAAATGAACAAGTGCGCATACTACAGTAAGGGCTATCATCCTGAGAGCTCTTGTATGAAGAAGCAAATTGACATGTTGACCCAAATCCTGGAGAAGAATAACATCTCCCTTCCTGATTACTCAAACAAGAGGGAAGGAGGATCAAATTCAGAAGACAGAGAGATAGTACATGCTTTGGTTGCTGGCACATAAATCTCATGTAGCTTGATCATAGAATCTGGTGCTTCTAGACATATGGTTTCGACAAAAGAGGCATTCTCCTCTCTTGACATGTCAAAAGGCCCACCAATATTTTTGGGAGATGACTCTCTTACTGACAGTTTGGGAAAAGGAAGGATTGATATTTACCATGGTAAGTTCAATAATGTGTTGTATGTTCCAAGTCTTGCCTCTAATCTCTTGTCAGTGTATCAGATGACTCACATAGGGTCTCCAAAGATGGTCATATTCTTCCTTGATGATTTTGAAATCATAGATATTTCAAATGGTAAAGTCATAGAAAAAGTTGTTGTTGATCACACTTTGAAGGTATACATGTTTTCCCATTTTCTACCCTACTCAAACCCCTCTTTTATTTTGATTCATGCTAATGAGGAAAGCAAGCTTTGGCATTAAATATTTTTCCATCTTAACTATAAGTATATTTTTTCTTTGAGTGAAAAATATATGGTCATAGGGTTACCAAAGATCAAGTTTTCCAAGGGAGCCTGTCAAGGTTGTATCCTAGAAAAATAGCTAGAGCACAAATTTGAGAGAGCTAGTCATGAGAGAACCTCTGCACATGTTGAGTTGATCCATAGTGACATTTCTGGTCGATTTCCTCATATGTCCATGAGTCAAGCCAAATATGCACTGACCTTCATAGATGACTTTTCCAGGTATTGTTGGGTTCACTTCGTAAAGCATAAGTGTGAAGTTTTTGGCCTCTTCAAACTCTTTAAAGCCTTGGTTGAAAACCAGTCTGGGAGGAAACTCAAGATCCTCAGATTTGACAATGGTGGTGAGTATGTCAATTCTGAGTTCATTCATTATTTTAAAGATGCAGGTAGTTAGATGAAGCATTCGATCCCTTACACACCACAGCAAAATGGTGTTGCTGATAGAAAGAACAAGTCACTGAAGGAGATGGCAACCTACATGATGGAGGTTAAGACTTTTCCACCAAAGTTTTGGGCCAAGGATGTAAAATGTGCATCCTACATCCAGAATAGGGTGCCTCATAAATATCTTGATGGTATTAATCCTTTTGAATCTTGGAGTGGGCACAAGCCAGATGTGGCCCATTTCAGGATTTTTGGCTCAAAGGCTTGGGCTAGAATTCCAACTGAAAAGAAAAAGATTTACAGCCCCAAAACCAAGAGTGCCTATTTATTGGGTATTCTAAAGATTCAAAAGGGTACAAGCTGATCAACTTGAGCACTAACAAATCTTTCATTGAAATAAGTGTTCAGTTCCAAGAAGAGCCTTTAGTAGCAGTTGAAGTTGGAGAGTCTTCTTCACCACCAGATCCATTGATTGTAAGTGGAGAGAATAATGAATTTGTTGATTCTGATATGTCTGATAATGATGATTTGATTGCATATCCTAATAGTCCTACAATACCAAAATGTGCAGCAAAGACCATTCATGCAGCTGGGTAACTAGCTGGAAATCCCAGTGATACTAGGAGGACTAGATCTTAGTTTGAGAGTGCCATGTGTATGAAAGATCCCTTATTTGCTAAGAAGTTATATATTATTGTTGAATCATATCCACAAACATATGAATATGCATCACATGATCCAATATGGAAAACATCCATGAAAGAAGAATTCAGCTCGCTCCAGAAGAACAACACTTGGGAACTGGTTGATCTTCCCCCGGGGAGGAAGCTAGTTCAATTTAAGTGGGTTTTCAAGACTAAGTTTTCTGCTGATGGTTCAACTTTGAAATATAAGGAAATATTTTTATCCAAGGGATACTCACAAGTACATGGTATTGACTACAATGAAACCTTTGCACCAGTGGCAAAGATGGACTCCATAAGGCTAGCTTTAGCCATTGGAGCTTTGAAGCAGTGGGAGGTACATCACATGGATGTGAAGTGTGCTTTCCTAAATGGAGATATCACTGAAGATATTTACATGTAGAAACCTAAAGGGTTTATTTCTAATCCATATTTTGTGTGCAATCTAAAGAAATCATTGTATGGGCTCAAGCAGGCCCCCAGGGCTTGGGATGCCAAGATTGATGGTTTTCTGCTGTCATTGAGTTTTGTTCGATGCAAGTCTGATCCTAATGTTTATTTGAAGTTGATTCATGGTTATTTGATTATTATTGTCTTGTATGTGGATGACCTTCTTATTACAATAATTTCAAAGAAAGAGATTGCCTCCTTGAAGGATGCAATGAACCATGCATTTTCTATGACAGATTTGGGATTGTTGAGCCAATTTTTGGGTCTCCAGATTGCTCAATCCCAACATGGAATCAAAGTACATCAGTCCAGGTATGCCTTATATTTTCTGAACAAGTTTAACATGAAATATTGCAAGCCAAGCAAGACTCCTTTCCTTTCAGGAGTTAAGCTTGAAGAAGCAAGTTCTTCTCCTATGGTAAATAATACACTGTATAGGAAATTAATTGGGTGTTTGCTTTATCTTACACACACTTGACCTGATATATCTTATGCAGTTAGTGTGGATTATAGATACATCGATCAGCCTCATGAGATCCATTGGAGAGCAACCAAAAGGATCCTTAACTTTGTTTAAGGAAGAAGAACTCATGGCATCTTCTACAAAGCTAAATCTAATCTTGATTTGATTGGGTTTACTGACAGTGATTTGGAAGGTGACAACACAGATCGAAATTCAACATCAGGATATGTGATCATGCTTATAGAAGGACCAATCAGTTGGTCAAGCAAGAAGCAGAGTGCCATAGCACTCTCATCTACAGAAGTAGAGTATAGAGGAGTTGTAAATGCAACAACTCAATGTTTATGGTTTCAGGGAATACTTGGAGAATGTGGCTTCGAATCAGAGTTTTCAACTATTATCTAATGTGATAATCAAAGCACCATTTTAATATGCAATGATCCAATTCAGAGACAGTGAACCAAACACATTGAGATCCATATGCACTACATCAGACAGCTTGTGCATGATGGCACAATTCATCTACTCTTCTATGCATCTTCATAACAAGTAGCAGACATCTTCACCAAAAAAAAATTGTGAGAAGACATTCAGCAATCTCAAATCACTGCTGGGGATTTCTAATCATGCTGCGAAGCATTATTGATGACAATATTTTCAAATTTTGTTTTACTTTCCATGTTTAAGGGAGGATTTTCCCACTGGGTTTCTGCCTCTTTCCTTGGTTGAGCAAACAAGCAGTATGTAAAGGGTGACTAAGCCTTGTTGATAGGCCCTATAGTTTTATGATATTTACTCATAAATTCAGGACTAAGGGGGGTTTTTAGAATAATGAACCCATAGTTACCCTTAGACATTAATTAAATCATTTTTATCTTACTACATAGTCTCCTAGATTCCACTCTATGCTAGTTTCCTTCTACATGTCATAGAAGTAAACACTTGCTAAAACCGAGTCATGGAGTGCTTGGGAAACCACCTGGAAACCATATGTAGCATGTTTTATTTATTCTAGATCCTCCAAAGTGCATATCTACTCTTTCTGTAAAGCTTCCTGTTTTATTGAGAATTAAGGCAAAAGGAAAAGCCAGACTAGGTGGAGTTGACTTGTTTTTTTCCCACATCATACTCCATCCTTTTATCCTAATAAAATCATGTATGATTTGTATTTCCATCCCTCATTAGTTTTCCTACTTGACTTTTCCAATTCGTGAGCATCTTAGTTTATTTGGAAACTGCTTTGTGCACCTATGGGGGATTTGAGTAGATTTAGTAGGCCTACTTTTTGACTATTTCAAATGACATCCTTATGCATTTGAATCTATCATGTAATTATATATTTTAGGAGCCTATTAATTCACAAGGTTGGCTATTGTACACTTATTCAATACAGATTAGTGGTATGCTCCAATTTCAGTCTCCTTTGATGTTAATTTTGCATGTTTGATTAGCATTTTTGTGACTGTAATTGTTCTATCACTTGGGTTCAATTTCCACACAAAGTTTTGGGACTATAGGTAGGAGTAAATCTTGGCATAACATGCTCTTGGGGCTTGATTAAGGCCATAGGGAGACTTCTTCAGTCTACAAACCAAGGATGAATCTTGTATGAAGCCTTCTGGCTGCTCTATGTAGATCTGGTCAGAGAGATCACCATGAAGAAATGAATTCTTCACATCCATATTATGGACTTCCAAACCATTGGATGCTACAATGGAAAACACCAATCGAATGTAATTGATCTTTGATACTAGAGCAAAGGTCTCATCATAGTCTAACCCATGAACATGCTAAAAAAATTTGGAAACTAGCCTGGCTTTGTATATGTTGATCTATCCATATGCTTCCTTATTGGTCCTATAATCCCATTTTCATCTAACAAGTTTCTTATCTGAAGGAAGTGGCACCAGATCCCAAGTCTCGTTCTCGAGGAGAGAGTTGTACTCATCCTCCATAGCACCTTCCCAGAGGGGATTCCTTGTAGCCTCTGCATAGGCCTGTGGGTTTGAATATAGAAACATGTAACAATGCATGGGAATCATAGGTTCAGTAGCTATGAGTGCATGAGAAGGCTCCTCAAACTGGGACTACATCCTTGGATCCACTGGATCCCCCATAAGGTCACCTGCATCCTGTGCAGTTTTCTCTGCATATATCTCTCTAAAGCTCCTTGTTCTCTTAGGGGAGAAAGGAGGTGGATCAACATATCCATGCTCATGTTCTCCATCATATACAGAACTCAATTATGAATCATGATCTGAATGCGTGGACTCATCATCATAGATGTGTGGTGTAGGTAGAGGAACACAAGTCTCTACATATGAATCCAATGGTGCATGCAACGGGATTTCCTCAAACTGGACACTTCAATCAATAAAGAGCTTGTCTATAGAGGTATCAATCAACTTGTAACCCTTCGCATCATTGAAATATCCCACGAAGATGCATGCAGTGCTCTGAAGATCCAATTCTTTACTCTTTTCAGAGGCTATGTGAGCCCATGCATGTGATCCAAATATTCGAAAGTGGGTGACTTTCGATTTGCAACCACTGCATGCCTCAATAGGATTCATGTCCTTTATAGATATATGAGTGTATATGGTCTGTATATCATTGTCACAATTATGTTCCTCAGCCGATAGTTTAGAAGGAAGATACCTTTCATGCAACATACAAGAGGCCATCTCTTTGAGGGATTTGTTCTTTCGCTCAGCCACTCAATTTTGATGTGGACTATATGGTATTTTATGTTGGAACTATATACCTACCTATAAAAAAAGATGTTGAACATTCCTGTTAACATATTCCCCCCCATTGTATGTGTGTATTATTTTGATCTTCCTCATGGACTGATTCTCTGCAAGTTCTTTGAAGTCTTTGAGTTTGCTCAAAAACTTCAGATTTTTTCCTCAGGAAATATACCCAAGTATATTGTGACAAATCATCAATAAATGTAAGCACATACCTCACCTTGTTAATGGAAATATGAGGAAAGGGTCCCATTATATCACTATGGATGAGATCCAAGGGAGAGGAGTCCCTCTTAGCCTTCCCTTTTTCAAACTTCTCTTGAGGATGTTTGCCAATAACACATCCTTGACAAACTCATTTGGAAAAATGAATGTTGGGAAAGATAGTGACCATTCCCTACTTGTAGAATTGTTGGATGTATCAAAAATTAAGATGACCAAATCTTTCATTCCAGAACCTACTACTATCATCAGCATGCATAAGTAATACGACAAAATTTGGTTTACTGAATTCATAAAATGTGTAAATCCTAGATCTATGATTTACCTCACCAGTGGCAACTTTAGAGTTTGTTTGTATGTTGAATATATTCACAACATCAGGAGTGAATTCAACTCTCTTTCTAGTACCAGAATGTGTAATGAGATAGACAGAGTGAATATTGACCGAGAGTTTTGGAACATGTATCACATCCTCAAAGCTACCATGATTGATTTTAATTCTGCCCTTGTCGGTGATCGTGACTAGAGAATATTCCCCCATGAGTATAGAAGGACCTTTCCATGCATCTAATGAATTGAAGGCTTCCTTGGTGGCAGCCATGTGGCGAGATTCACCTGAATCTACAATCCATGCATAGGGAGATGAATTAATGGCAATCAAAGCATGGATGGAGTTACCTTTCCTGGGAGCATGATCTTTAGGATACTTGTTGGCACCCTCTGGAATGTGATCCCCAAGGTTGTGATTTTGAAGTATTTGGGCCATATGATCTATCTACTTCTTCATGTATGAGGATTCTGGGTGGAATCCTTTCTGGCAGTATGTGCATTTCTCCCATTTCTTCTCCTTTTTACCTTTGGATCTAGAGGAATCATTGAAGGGTTTGGTGTTCCCTTCCTTCTTTTGATTTGCATGTGCCTTTCCTTTGTCTTTGGATTTAGATATTTGTTTTTGGTTATGACTTCCATCAAGAAAAACAAGAGCATGTGCCTTAGAGCCCTTGATTTATTCCCATACTTATGAGCTTGTCGTGTTCTCGAGACAAAGATTCAATAAAAGCATAAAGAGTGGGCATGGTGTAGTTCATACCAGATGTGAGCCTCACTAAATGAAAAATGGAGACAAACACAGAGTATTTCGATCCAAGCTTGGAGAGGATGGATATAACCATCTATTTTTCCTCCTTAGATTTATCAACCCCACAACCCTTGAGTTGTAGCAGCAAATCCTTGTATCTTGTGAAGAAATCATGTATATTGTTGAAGCTTCATGTATCCAAAGAGAAACTCCACTTCAAGCATGTGGCCTTTCATCTCATCCTGCTTGCCAAAGAGTCCTTTCATGGTTGTCCAAACTTCATTGGTAGTTTTGCAAGAAGAAGTATGGAAAAGTAGCTCAGGGGAGATGTGCATGCAAAGGGCTCCATAGGCCTCATCCATTTGATTAAGGAATTTGGAATTTTCTATGCCTTCTGTAGGCTCAATCCTATATAATCCTTTGCTTCAAAGAAACATCTCCATATTTGCTTCTCATGCAAAATAATTGTATGGTGTGAGATAGCTTCTTTTGGAAACTCCATTCTTCCAATGATATTCAATCTTCTGTACTTGCAAACAAAAAATGATGGTCTTCC
Organism: Pseudotsuga menziesii; assembly: GCA_001517045.1. Classification (NCBI taxonomy): domain Eukaryota; kingdom Viridiplantae; phylum Streptophyta; class Pinopsida; order Pinales; family Pinaceae; genus Pseudotsuga; species Pseudotsuga menziesii. The sequence continues at coordinate 167,778 of LPNX010829228.1, read as the reverse complement.
TTTGTCCTAGCAGTAGATCTCTGATACCATGTAGATGAGTGTTGAACACCAGCACAGAAACATATAGCTAGCAAGAGAGAACACATAGCTTGAAAAATAGAAAAATAATGAAAAACAGAAAAAAGAATTTGAACAAATTCTATACTGATATGTGAGAAAGATTACAATACATAATAGCTATCCTGATTAGCAAAAAATAGGAACATGTCATAGTGGTGGTCTAAATGTTAGATTTTTATCATTAAGCTAGCAATACATTAGGATCTTTAACTGAGAGAATAACAAGCACAACAATCAAACACAAGAGACAGTGAACACAGTTTTTATCCTTGGGGAAACGATAAATGGTGAAAACCCTGCAACTTCCTCAGATATAGAATCAGCACCAAAATTAGAACCCAAAATAGTAAGGTGATCTCCCGACAGCAGTAATCGCTTTCTGTCTAGCCCCAGTGCCTTCTCCTTCCTCAACTATGCACTACACTTGAGTGTGTATGAGATGTGTGATAAATAGAGAGACCAGCTCTCTATTTATACTAATTCCCAACTTGAATAAACCCTACTAGGGACGACCTCTCTAGGAGAGTCTAATAACCCTAGTGCCCTTGAACTGCATGGACTTCAACCCTTAACCAATAGGAGGGTTACCCACAATGACTTGGCATGACTTGTTTACATTATATAACTTCTCAATAGGAACATTAGGGCATGACATGACTCAAGTACATCCTAGAATAAACCTCGGGTTACAATATATAAGAAATACAAGTGAAATGCATTCTGAAGTTACATATACATCAACACTCCCTCTTCACTAGGATGGTATTCTTTAGACACAATTTTCAGCACAAGTCTTCTTCTCTGTATTTTCTGGGTCATCATTGAGTCCTCGTCATCTTCAAGTCATCTTCATCATCGGATTTGTATCATCACTCAATCTGGATCATCACTGCTAGATCATCATCACTCGATCTGGATCATCACTACCGGATCATCATCATTGGATCTGGATGTGATCTGGATCATCATCACTCAATCTGGATCATCAGTGGGTCATCATCACGGATGCTATGTCTTGATTCCTCTCATCATAGGAATTTCTACAAAGCCAGCCCTTTTTCATGCTGGATGTACATCTATAAAGCCATTTCTTTTTCATACTGGATGTATCATCACAGAGCCAGTCCTTTTTCATACTAGATGTGGCATCTACACAGAGCCATTTGTTAGAATAATCAACCCATAGTTTACCCACTTAGACATTAATTCATTTCTTTTTGTCTTATTTGCCTCGTTCATGTGTCCCAGCTTGTGCAAGTTGCTAATTGCCTATCCATAGAGGTCAAACTTGCCATATCTTAGTCATGTAGCACTTGGAAAATCCTTAGGAATCAAATCTGCTTTATTCCTGGCCTCCTAGGCGCCTATCTGCTTTTTCTGCTTTATTGCCTGCTTTTTCAGTGTTTTAAGGCACATGGGAAAGCTAGACTAGGTGAGGTGAACTTGTTTTTTGTCCTACAAATCCTCCTCTCTTTTCTCCATGAAAAAGCATGTATGAGCTACCATTCCACCACTCTTTAGCTTTCCTATGCCTTTTTGCAAATTCGTGAGCTCCATGACAGATTTGGGATCCAACTTTTACACCTATGGGGGATTTGCTTATTTTTGGTAAGCCTGCTTTATGCTAGATTTGGATTCTTCCTCATGCATTCGATTTCTTCATGTATTCTATTTATTCAATAGCCTATGATATTACAGGGTTGGCTATTATACACTCAGTTAATATAATTTTGTGTTACAGCTCCATATTCAGTCTCCATTGTTAGCAATTTTGCATGATCAATTGATAATTGTTGTGGGTAGAATTAATCTACTGCTGGCCTGAATTTATACATGGTATCAGAGCCATTGTAGGTTGTTACTCTCCTTCAAAAATTGTTTTGCAGGTTCGACATCAAGACTGGGAGCCTTCTACTGACAGCCGGGACAGATTTTCTAAAGCTATGGATTCATAGAAAACTATCTTCACTCCCTTCAACTATTTTGAATGGAAAGAAGAGATGGAGATCTTGTTGAGAGTGAAAGGCATCTACAGGGTGACTATGGCTATAGAAGCAGATCCCAATGCTACTACAGAGAAGATCAAATGGCACAATCGGAGAGATGAGGCCTATGGCCTCCTATGTCTCAGTATTTCCCGAGACCTCCTTTTCCATCTCGATGGATTAACTTCACCAGATCAAGTATGGGAGAATATTTCTGATCTTTTTGGAAAGACAGATGAGATGAGGGGACATCAGATAAAAAATGAGCTGATTTCTCTGAGTCCCAGTAGCTTTGAATCCCTGCAGCTATATTTCTCCAAGTTCAAAGCACTAGTTTTGTAGCTGAAGGAGTGTGGTATCGAAAAGAAAGATGATCAGCTCGTATTGGCCATCCTCTCGAAGCTAGGACCTGACTACTCAGTCTTTGTTTCGACCTTCTATGCCACAAAACTCACAGCTCGAACCTGGAAGATGCCTAGCCTTGCATATTTCATGGAATCTCTCACACAAGAACAAGACAAGCTGGTGATGATGGGCACCATCAAACCATCCAAAGATCAAGCTTTGATTGCTGGAGATTCGAGGGTGGATTCAAAAAGAAAAAAGAAAGCTAAAAATCCACTTGAACAAAAGAGAGACAAGAAACAGTCTCCAGAGGATCAACAAGGTCCCAAGGAAAATACCCCGAAGAAGAAAAACAAAGGTGAAATGAACAAGTGCTCATACTGTTCGAAGGGAAATCACACTGAAAGCTCTTGTATGAAAAAGTAGATTGATATGCTGACCCAACTCCTGGAGAAGAATGGCATCTCCCTTCCAGAAAGCTCAAAGAAGAGAGAAGGAGGATCAAGTTCAGATGACAGAGAGAGAGTTCATGCATTGGTTGATGGCACATCAAGCTCATCCAGTTTTATCATTGATTCTGGAGCTTCAAGACACATGGTTTCGACTAAGGAGGCCTTCTCCTCACTGGACAAGTCGAAAGGACCATCTATTGTACTCGGAGATGACTCTCTCACTGAAATTTTAGGCAAAGGAAGGATAGATCTTGATCATGGTCAGTTCAACAATGTGCTGTATGTCCTTGGTCTCGCCTCCAACCTCCTATCAATGTACCAGATGACCCACACTGGGTCTCCTGAGAAGGTCATATTCTCCCCCGATGAAGTTGAGATCATAGAAATCTCAAGTGGTAGAGTCATTGCAAAAGGAGTTGCAAATCATGCTCAAAAGGTATACATGTTCTCACACTTCCTACCTTACTCAAACCCCTCTGCTCTTCTTATCCATGCAAATGAAGCTAGCAAGCTATGGCATGAAATATTTGGCCATCTAAATTACAAGTATCTGTCTGATCTTAGTGAGAAATAAATGGTCATAGGGCTGCCCAAGATAAAATTTTCCAAAGGAGTCTGCCAAGGTTGTATCCTAGGAAAACACCCAGAGCACAAATTTGAGAAAGCTAGTCATGAGAGAACCTCTGAACCCCTCGAGCTGATTCACAGTGATGTTGCTGGCCCATTCCCTCATATGTCCATGAGTCAGGCCAAATATGCATTGACCTTTATTGATGATTTTTCCAGGTATTGTTGGGTTCACTTCATGAAACACAAGTCTGAAGTTTTTGGCCTATTCAAAGTCTTTAAGGCTTTGTTTGAAAACCAGTGCGGAAGGAAACTCAAGGTCCTCAGATATGACAATGGTGGTGAGTATGTCAAGTCTGAGTTTATTAACTATTGTGCAAATGTAGGTATTCAGATGCAGCATTCTATCCCTTACACACCACAGCAAAATGGTGTTGTTGAGAGGAAGAACAGATCACTGAAGGAGATGGCAACATGCATGATGGAGGCCACAAATTTGCCACCAAAGTACTGGGCCGAAGCTATCAACTATGCAGCCTATATTCAGAATAGGGTGCCTCACAAACAGCTTGATGGCATGACTCCCTTCGAAGCATGGAGTGGGCACAAGCCAGATGTGACCCATTTCAGGATTTTTGGCTCAAAGGCATGGTCTAGAATCCCGACAGAGAAGAGGAAGGCTTTGCAGCCCCAAAGCCAAGAGTGTCTTTTTGTTGGATACTCTAGAGATTCAAAAGGGTACAAGTTGATAAATTTGAGCACAAAGAAAGCCTTCATTGAAAGGTGTGTTCAGTTTGAAGAAGAACCCCTTGCAGAAGTGGAAGTTGGTGAAGCCTCTTCACCACCTGAACCTCAAGAAGTAAGTAAAGAGTTTGTTGAACATGCTGATTCTGATTTTCCTAATGGATATGAGTTTATTGTAGACCCAAACAGCCCCACAATGCCTAAATGGGCATCCAAGACACTACATGTAGCAGGAGAGATAGCTGGGGATCCCAATGACCCAAGGAGGACTAGATCTCAATTTGAGAGTGGTCTATGCATGAAGGATCCTATGTTTGCTGAAAAATGCTATTTGATGGTGGATTATGATCCTCAAACATATGAAGAATAATTAGGATATCCAATATGGCAAGCTTCCATGAAGGAGGAGTTCAGCTCACTCCAGAAGAGCAACACATGGGAGCTAGTGGATCTTCCTCCAGGAAGAAAGTTAGTCCAGTGTAAGTGGGTCTATAAGACCAAGTTTGATGCTGATGGTTCACCACTGAAGTACAAGGATATATTGGTAGCTAAAGGCTACTCATAGGTTCATGGCATCGATTACAATGAGACCTTTGCCCCAGTGGCAAAGATGGATTCCATCAGGCTAGCTCTAGCCATTGCAGCCTCAAGGCAATGGGAGGTACATCATATGGATGTAAATTGTGCCTTATTGAATGGAGATCTCACTGAGGAGATATATATGTAGCAGCCTCAAGGTTTTGTTACTAACCCTTCTCTTGTGTGCAGGTTGAGAAAGTCATTGTATGGGATAAAGCAAGCCCCCAGGGCTTGGTATGCCAAGATAGATAGCTTCTTGCTATCTCTGAATTTTGTTCGGTGCAAATCAGATCCAAAATGTCTATTTGAAGTCTGTTAATGGTTCATTAATGATCATTGTGTTATATGTTGATGACCTCCTCATTACAGGAAGCTCACAGGCTGAGATTGCTTCCTTAAAAGGAGCTATGAACCAAGCCTTCTCCATGACAGATTTGGGGCTCTTAAGTCAATTTCTGGGGCTTGAGATTGCTCAAGCCAAAGCTGGAATAAAGGTGCACCAGTCCAAGTATGCCTTGGATTTTCTGATCAAATTCAAAATGCAAGACTGCAAAGCAAGAAAAACTCATTTCCTTTCAGGAGTGAAGCTGGAGGAAGATGATTCTCCACCGATGGTAAACAATACACTGTATAGGAAATTGATTGGATGTTTATTGTATCTGACACATACTCGACCTGATCTTTGTTATGCAGTAAGTGTGGCTTCTAGATTCATGGATCAGACTCATGAGATCCATTGGAAAGG
>LPNX010829228.1:142088-156461 GCA_001517045.1 Pseudotsuga menziesii | reverse complement strand
ACATCTAATGGTAGACAGATCTCTTCTAGGGTGTGAGATCTTACCTTTGGAGTGATGATGGTTCCTTCTGATTTTCTTGGTGTGGGTTGTGAGAGCTTGATATTCACTTCCCATCTTTTCTTCTCAAGCTGCTATCCAAGATTCTTCTTGAGAGCATTCTTCCCATAGTTTGTTTAACTTGACTAACTTCTTTTTCGCACAGATCCCTTGAATGAAAGAGTCCCATGATCTAGGGAGACCATTCAAGGTGGTCATCACAATCTCTGCATTTTCCACTTCTTCATCTACTGCTTCCAGTTGTTCCTTGATCTCAGATACCCTTGTAGAGTAATATTGGATGGTCTCAGTATTCTGAGATCTTTACATTCTTCAATTGGTTTCTCAGAGTCATCTTCCAGTTTATGTACTTCCCTTACAACTATTTGGTTAGGGCATCAAACATAGCTTTAGGTTTCTTGAGGGAGGACACGTGTGGTATGAGGTGATCCTTGATTAAATCAACAATACTCCTCTTTGCCATAACCAAATTCTTCTTATGTAAGGCCATAGCCTCATCTTCCTCTAGAACCGGAGCTTCCTCATTGATATAGGAGTCCAACTCATTTTCTTCCAGGACCAGGGAGATCCTATACTTCCACACTCGGAAGTTATCAGCTCCCTCAATATTTTCATCAAGCTTGGTATGATGAGACATCTTAACTAAGAACCTCAAATGGAAATAAAAAAGATTTAGATCTTACCAGGTCAAGATGTCGAATCTGGATTTGGAGTTGAAATCCTGCAGTGCTGCTTCAGTAGTAAATTAGGGTTTTGATTTTTCGGAGTTCTGTCTAACCAAATGCTTTGAATTTGATCCCTAACTTCGATTTTGGGGAGGAGATCAATCTAGGCCTAGGCTCATTGAAAAATTCCTCTTGTGTGAAAAGCCCTAATTTTTTGCACGAGTGTTGGGTCCAAAACTGAAAAACCTCAGAATTGGATTGTGCTTCGACAAAAAGATGTGCCCTAAGGAGGAGAGTTAATCCAACCTTATTTTTCTGAAAATATGTGGAGGAAGATCAACAAAGTAGGAAGTCCTAGTTCCCGTAGCTGCACAGTGTATTCTTCTCAGTTAGCTCTGATACCATGTTAGATTTTTATCATTAAGTTAGCAATACATTTGGATCTTTAACTGAGAGAATAACAAGCATAGGAATCAAACACAAGAGAGAATGTACACAGTTTTTATCCTTGGGGAAACCATAAATGGTGAAAACCCCGCAACTTCCTCAAAGATAGAATCAGCACCAAAGGTAGAACCCAAAACAGTAAGGTGATCTCCCGACAGCAGTAACCTCTTTCTGCCTAACCCCATTTTCTTCTCCTTCCTCAACTATGCGCTACACTTGAGTCTATATGAGATCTGTGATAAATAGAGAGGCCAAGTCTCTATTTATACTAATTCTCGACTTGACTAAACCCTACGAGGGCCAACCTCTCTAGGAGAGTCTAATAACCCTAGTGCCCCGGAACTACGGGGACTTTAACCCTTAACCAAAGGGAGGGTTACCCACAATGAATTGACATGACTTGTTTACATTATAGAATTTCCCAATAGGAACATCGGGGCGTGACATGACTCAAGTACATCCCGGAATAAACTACGGGTTACAATATATAAGAAATACAAGTGAAATACATTCCAAAGTTACATATACATCAACACTAAAGAGATGTGATGCATGTCATCAGGTATGGAGTGAACTGACATGAAGGCTTTGAGTTACAAAAGTAACTAAGCATACATAGGTCTCCAACAAGTAAAACCAAAAATATAGGAAGTTAAAAGAAAGGGTTGCATCATTGCTAACCTTGTTAAAGACAAACAGATTGCAAATGTTGTTTAGACTTAGATTCATAAAAGATCGTTATCATAGAAAATTCATAACCCTAATGCATGAACCTGGTTGCCAAAATTGACGCCAAATCCAAGCAATATGTTACACATGATGAGTATAGCCATGTTAAATGCATCAACCTAAGAGCCCGTTCAAAGAGGTAAAAGAACCCTCCCAAGACTATTGAAGGCTTTTGTCCCATAAGCCTCGTGGTGATTGATGTGAAAAAGGAGTCTATCACTTGTGGATCACTTGCTTTGCATTGAATAGGGCCATGTGTATACAGGCATTTGTCAATTGCTTGCTTCAATATAAAGTTATAGTATTGCTACAGTGGTTTTGGTTTACGATGCTTCAATAGAAAGTTACAGTATTCTTGGAGTAGTTTTGGTTTACACAAAAGAAAAATTGTTAAATTCAAAAAAAAAATCAATCACAAAGTAAAGTAGTACAGCTACAAGTAGTGACCAGTTAATATTTATAAATATAACTAATTAATTTTATGTTAAACAAAGATTTAAATATACAATATATAATTTTATGTCTATCATTCATACCAACAACTGAATAGGGAGTTCACTCAATAAGATCGATTAATTTCTCATAGGAAAGGTCCACTTTCCAAAATAATCTCGCTGAGCTTTGGTCCTTGTTGAATTTATTATTGCTTCAAGTATTGACATCCCATCATCCCGACATCCCGACACAGTTTGAATCTTGGTTTTATCTATCTAGGGGATTAGGCAATGGTACATAAGTTGAAGAAAGCAAGGAGAAAAGAAGACTTGCCATTTTGTTAGACTTAATATAAGCAGAAAACAAATACTATTTCATAAACAAACAAACAAAAACAAAATCAAATATGAAAAAACAAAAACAAATTGTTAACTATTTCTTTAACCACCTTTTAAGTGAAGCTTATTTAAATTTAATCATGAAATGAATCATGAAGTGATGCATTTGAGTATAACAAGCTATACACTTGTTACACTTGGATTAATACTAATCATGTTGATTAACTCAAACAAGTCCAAAATCTAAAATAATATCTAAATACCTATCTTTATAATTAATCTAACTTTTAAAATTTATAATTATTTTTATATATTTAAAAACAATAATTTAATTAAAAAAAAATATATCAAAGTAAACTGGTGCCTAGTATTGAGCATGGACTAATAAACAACATTTTCAACCATTTATTTTACAATTTGGTAGTTTGATATTTATTTTTTATTTTTCAATTTGTATTTAGTTATTTATAAATTACTTAAAAATTTAACCACAAAACACAAAGCCAAGCAAGCCTAAATTTGCATGCTAAGCACATACTTATCAATTCAAATGTTTTTAAATAGTTTTAACACATATACCCTCTATTAAAGCTGCATCATCTCTTCCCAGTACAAATAGGATATGCCTAACACAAACTGCTCCAATTCAAATGGGAGTAAGCTATCTACCCGTCCATTTGCACCAGGACCCACTTGACTCCGTTAGATGATAGATTACTCTTTTATCTTTTTGGTGACAGTGAGACCAAAAACAACAGATTCTGCTTCTTTTATTGCATTTTTATTACAAATCAATCCTACAGCAAACTAATATTACACTCAAGTATAATGTAATAATAAAACATGCTAATTTACCAAATTAAATTAAATTTACAGACTAAACAGATTTAAGCCTAATCTAAAATTGTGTTCTAAAAACTTGTAATCTGAAATTCAATTGTTATGGATTTGATAACGCCAATGTTATGTGTGTATGCTAATAACCTTTCTTATCATGAACGATAAAAGATCCAAGGTTTAAACCTGGATGGGGTTCCATAAAACAAACAAACAAAGGAGTTGATTAATGGTTATAAAGAAGTTACACATAAAAAATAAAAATTTCTGACTAAATTTATAGAATTGATTGTTCTTGGTCTCATTGAAAGATAACAAGAGCAAGCTATCACCAAACGGAGTCAGATGGGCCCGCAAATGTTGTTCCGGTAGATAGCTTACTCCATTGAAACCACTTGTTGCTCTTTGAAAAATTCTTTTTCTGGTTTTCTCCATCCTGTTGAATTGTAATTAGTTAGTCAGTGTCGAAGAAAACGTAAAAACAGCAGGTCCCACCGTCTGATCAAAGTATTCGTTGATATCTGTGTGTCTGGCTGACACGTATTCAATGCTTAGGCGACATCTGTCTAGAGCGGCGCCCTCTCTCACAAAGAGATATGTGTCAATGTCAGGCGCTCCCCTCCCTCATATTTAAAAGGGACCCTGTCTCTCAGTCTTTTCAACGCAATCTTCTACCATTTCAGAGCATTGCATTACTGTTCAAGAAGTCAATCAATCAATCTCTTCTTCAACAAATCGATCTTTATTCAGAAAGATGGCCGATCAGTACAAGCAGTATGGGCAGGAGAAAGCTGGACAAGCTCAACAAACGACTCAAGTAACCATTCTTATTATTTGAACTCTCTCATTGGTCTCTCCTGTTTTAGAAACTGGAACTGGTGTTGCTTTGATTGATGGTATTCACTATATATATTTTGTTTTGGGCAGGGGATGATGGGGACTGCTCAAGAGAAGAGTGGTCACATGAAGGATATGACTCAGCAGAAAGCTTCTCAGGCGACTGAAGCGACCAAGGGAATGGGTCAGTCCGCCATGGGTGCAGGCCAGCAGGGCAAGGAACAAACTGGCTCTTTCTTCCAACAGGTTGTTGTTCATCATTTTATTATAAAATATTGTATTGTCAGTTTGTTCATCATTTTATAGAGAATATCGTATTAATAGATTAACTATCGAATTTGAAAGGTTCTCTTAGCTTTGAATATTAGTTGATTTTAGATGATGTGAATGTGAATGTGAATGCAGGCAGGGGAGACGGCGAAGGGTGCTACCCAGAGTGTAATGGACGCTGTGAAGAGCCCCTTTGCTGGTACCGAGCAGAGCAACTGAGCACAATTACCGCGCCATGCTAAGACCTTTCTGTGAATGCATATTGTAATAATTTTCAAATTTTATGAATAATAAATATTTGATATGGGAATAATGCAGATATTGTGTTCATTGGATTAAGGTATCTGGAGCTTGCTCTATTTTGATTTAGATTGATCTGCAAGTCCTGATGTTACCTATTCAAAGATTGATAGATAATTTATGTCGTTTCCATTCATATATCCAGGATAATCCATTGTTTTGAGACAAATTCAAGCTATTTGTTCATTGTTTTTCGTTCTAACTCTATTCCATAAAGGCCGGGAGAGCGTTAAATAATTTTCTCTATAATAATTACAATGTTTTTAGCTCTATGAATTACAATACAAAAATGCTTATCCTCTAATAATCTTCGTAGAAATCTGTTAGTGAATCACTTAAGTCTCATAATGGTTCATAAATTATTAATCTTCACTAAAAATCCGTTAGTGAATCACTGAAGTCTCATAATTATTAATCTTCACTAAAAATCTGTTAGTGAATCACTGAAGTCTGATAATTGTTCATAAATTATTGATGTCAAACCTCTCTAGATAATTCACGACCAACGACCAAGATAAATTGATAATGGCCAGTAGATCCGACGGAGAGATAATTAGAAGGCGAAATCTAGCAAAGGAATCATCTCCTAAGGAACCCACAAACTGTGGCCACAGGCCGACGTCAAGACTGGGCGTGGAAGAGAAGGGCGAGGAGACGTAAAGCTCTGCCAATTTTTTATTTTTTGGTTTATTCCGTGAACACAATACATAGAAATGAAAAACTCAGGTGTAAAATTCGCGCGATAGATAAGAGTGATCTTCGTAAGAAGATTCAGTGCAGACGAAGCACGTTCTTTTAGTTTATTTTTTATATGACGTTTTAATATTTTGGAAGTCAATGTGATAGAATTTTACTTAGGGTTTATTTTGTACGTTTCATAACTCTTTAAATTGGCTTTTTAACCCTATGGTTAAATAATTACTTAACTTTTTTATATTAAAAAGCTTTAACTACTTTAAAATCCTAACTACATAATTATGTACTTTATTATCCTAACTACATAATTATGTACTTTATTTAAAATGGTTAATTATGATTATAAACTATAATTACTTGAGATATGGTTAAATAATTATCAAGTATAACTTTCTAATCTTAACTATAACTTCCTAATCCTAATTAGTTTAGGTTAAATAATTAACAAATATAACTTTATAATCTTAACTATAGCTTCTTAATCCAAACTACTTAACTATTTGATATGGTTAAATAATTATCTTAACTATTTAACTATTTGATATTGTTAAATATTACCTCAATGAAATAATTAACAAATATAACTCCCTAATTCTAACTTTTTAACAATTTGATAGGATTAAATAAATTTCCTAACTACTATATATGGTTAAATAATTATCCTAAGTATTGAATATGGTTAAATAGTTAATAAATACAACTTTCTCAGTTTTAATAGAAGGTGTGACAAAGAGTCTCTTATTTCACTACATGTATGACAAAATAAGGAAAAAGCACTCATACATAGTTCTATGTGTATGATAAAATAAGACAAAAGCACTCAATTGAATTAAGAAGAAGCAAGACCTTCAAATAGCTTAGATACATAACAAATACAATTATATTAAGAATTTTTTGTGTTACAAAATAAGAAAAAACACTCAATTCAGTTAGGAAGAAGTAAGAGCTTTAGATAGCTTCACTAATTTATTGAATGTTCAAAAAAGTGAATACAATTATATTAAGAATAGGATTTTTTTAAGGCGCCTCAAATGAGGAACATTGTGGTTGTGGCATGGTAATTGTCATAAACAAGGATCACTTTTTATATATTTGTGGAGGCTTGGGGTCAAACACTAAAGCTGAACTTTTAAGTCTATATGCGCTTCTACTTATTGCTTTTCATATTGGTGCTACAAACATCAATATATATGGAGATTCAAATATTACTATACATTGGTTAAATTGTTTCGCTAATGTGCAGGTGATTTTTCTCAAACACTCGATTCAGAAAATTTAGGATATCAGAAGGTCATTTATGGAGATCTCTTTCAGACATATCTCCACGTGTTACAATGATACAACAAATACACTTTCCAAAGAATCTCTTCCACTTAAATTTGGCTCATCTAGAATTCAATCATTTCTCGAAGGTGTCATCACCTTTGAAGGTGAATGGACTTTAAGGAGCTGATGTAATAAGTTGTTTTTGGATGGTTTTAAGCCTTTTTTTTGCTAGTAGAAGCAGTATATTGTGTGTTGTGTGTTTTGTATTACAACTTAGTCAACAACTAAAGGGAGTATATACGATGTAAATCAAGAGAAAACATGGAATCTATATTACTTTTATGATGGATATAATATTTCTTTGATTTAATACAATAGGAGGAAAGGTTTTTTGAAAAAAAAGAATTGAGAAGTCTTTAAAATAAATTATATAATTATGACTATAAATATAATTTTGTATAATTTTAAGTCTAGTGATGCTAATATTATATGCTAACCATAAAATTATTATATGCTAACTATAAATAAAAATATTATTTATATTAATAGCATACAAATATTATATACTAGTTATAAATAAAAATATTATATATTATTTTAATAGCATTAAATTAGTCTATTAGTAATAGCAAAAAAAATTAATTATATTATATTTATAGTTTATAAAATTATATTATATTTATAATTGATTGTTTAATACCATGTCTTATCTATTTTAGATTTAAAATATTGTTAGTTTGTTTTCTATTTTTAATTTAATAACAATGTCTTCTAATTTAATATATAAATATAATAACAAGGAAAATAAGTGTAAAATAGATGGCCCTTAATTTAGAATTATGAATTATGTTCATAGTTTTTTTTAATTAATTAAAAAAATGAAGTATTTTATTTCAAAAATTTACTCAAGGATATAATATTAATGGGAATAGGAAATTGCAAACATAAGTGAGTGGACAATGACCATATACTTTGTAGAAAATAAACAAAATATCAAATATTTAAAAGTAATAAATTTTGTTTAACAATTTGATAACTTATTAGTGGATCTAAATACAAGGTGTGACTAACTCTTAATGTAAGGAGAAAATGTGTGACTTACTCCTAAAGTAAGGATAGAGGGTCTCTTATTTCACTCTATAGGAGAAATTTCAAGAGCACAATTATACCATCATACATAGTTCTATGTGTGACAAAATAAGACAGAATCACTCAATTGAATTAGGAAGAAGTAAGACCTCCACATATCCTAGCTACACAACAAATACATTATAATAAGAAGATTTTGTGTGACAAAATAAGAGAAAAACACTCAATTGATTTAGGAAGAAGTAAGACCTTCACATTGCTTCACTAATTTATTGAATGTTAAAAAAAAATTACAATTATATTAAGAAGATTTCTTAATATAGTAAAACAATGAATATATATAGTAAATTAAATATATTGTAAATTGAGAAATNATATAATTGATAAAATTATATCATATTTATAATTGGTAATTTAATATAGTTATCTATCCCATATTTAAAATATTTGTAGTTTTTTTCTACTTTTTATTTAATAACAATGTTTCTCACTTTAATATAATAACAAAGGAAATAAGTGCAAAATAGTTAGTCTTTGCTTTAGAATTATGTTAATAATTCCACTAATTATTAAAAAATTGAAGTATTGTATCACAGAAATTTACTCAAAACAATTAGAATCTAATATTAATGAGATTAAGAAATTTCAATATAAGTAAATTAACAATAATCTTAGTTTTAAATAAAGTTTCTTTAACAATTTGATGATAAGTTAAAACTTAATATTATTAATTATTTTTTCATAGTTTAAAAAATATTTAAAATTTAAAATTATAATATTTTAAATAATATTATTTTATAATAACTATAAATATAAAAAATATAATAAACCCCTCTATATATTTGATACATGAGATGTTATGAAGAGTTATATAGACCAATGATATACAGCTTACCTAATACAAACTTACGTATACTTGTTCATCCATGCAAATTTGTCCTTAGTGACATTTAAGATATGGTTTATTCTTTAAAATTTTATTTCATAACTTAATAATTTAAAAATATTTTTTCATTTTAATTATAATTAATTTAATTTATCAATAAAATATCTATATCATACTAATTTAACTATAAAATTAATTGAAAAATAATTTTGTCATTTTATCTACTGTAATTAAATTAATAAATATATATCTATTATATAACTTACTTATTTATATTTTAATAAATTATAATGTTTATTTATTAATTTTATGATTCATAAATAAAAAAATGTTATTATTATAAAACATAGTATCATATAAATAAGATGCTGATGTACATAAAAGTTATTCTCTTAAAAGTTAAAAAAATATGCAAATCTATATAAAACTATATTCTATATTTAAAAGTTATTGTATTCATATAAATAATAGAAGTAACAATATTATATATTTAAAAGTTATTTTATATATATAAATATGTAATATTAATTTTAGTAAAATTGGCAATTTTATTTTTGGATAAGTTGAGATTTGCAAAAGCTATAATGATTTTGAACATTTAAATCAAATTATTTGTTGATAATGATGATGATGATGATGATGATTAATGTTCCCTAAGACCAACTTTGGTCTAGGGGACCTTAAGAAGGATAATAATTACATTAGTTTAAAATCTTGTTCCTATGCTCAAAACGCTTGCCAATAAGCTTTCCAAGCTCATTATAGTTTTGGAAAGTTATGAGCTTATAATTGTTTGTATTGTTACAAATACTATGAAACTTAGATCTAATGTCCGTGTAAGCAAGGAACACTAAGAGAAAGTGATTTTTATCGTCGATGCTCATTGAATCACACAAATGGGAAACCCTTTATTCCCATGGAGTTTTAGGAAAATACCAACGCCCTCTTTCGCTATGGAGTTCATGAGAATTCGTTGTAATCTTGGCTATATTAATTTTCTTCCATGAGCTAGTTACTACCGAGAAATACTTCTGATCTTCCAAGTTAGGATTAATGACTTCCTTATAGTATCTTAATTTCCTCTTAACTACTAAATTTTTCTCACACCAGAATTTGTCTTTAAACTCATAAGTAATAATATTTTTGACATTATCAATGTTCTGCAAAATGTCTTTTTCATTAGTGGCCCAACAATTTAACCAAGCCATGGTATCTTTACACCAACATAGCTTGAGGCGTAGTTGGTTTTGACTTGAGTTTAAAGCAATATTAGGAAGTCTCTTGTTTCCCATGTTATTTATATTATGCTTCTACATCATGTACCTAGTCATAGCAATGCTCTCTATGGGGGGAAAGACCCACTTCTATGAGGAGACTAGGATAAGGCTTATTGATTTTAATTATGAGGTTACAAGTTATAAACCGCTTCTCGATTTGCTCAATATTCCTCCAAAATTCTTTAGAAATATTAAAATCTCTTTAAATATAAATCAAAATAATGATTTTAAACATTTAAATCAAAATATAAAATTTTGTTCATGAATTCTTGTGCGTAAATGGTTGACCAACTTTAAAATTTGCAATTTCTTATAATGTTTAAAGTCTATAATATTAAAAAATAAATAAAACGTTTATAGTATTTTTGTTCCTAACATAATATAAAAATTAAAATAAAATAAAAAATCTGCATAACCTAAAAACTAAAAAGTAATGTCCTAAACTAAAAAGGCATGTCTTTTTTTTAATAAATTTATGTTATAAAACATCTTCTGAAACAAAAAAAATATTCAATTATCTAAATAATTTCAATGTGTAAAAAATATTTGTTGAATTATTTGCGGAAAACAAGGGATCAAAATTCTCGAGCTCTAAATTTTTTTAAACATACAAAACAATTTAAGATAAAAAAAATTCACACATCAAGGAATTGGATCCACCTTGGTGCTTGGTAGATTCAAGTTTAAGATGGATCTATAATGGTTTATACAAATCAAAGTACTACCAAAGGAAGGGATTGGCGGAATAGGGAGAGACATGCAACAACGGTCCGGTCGGTGTTCGCAGGGAGTTTGATGAGGGTGGGGGGTGTAATCCCCCGCTGGAGCACATCAAAACGACACAGCCCAAGTGCGAGATGACTGGGGGTAGGTATGGAGAATATGAGGAAAGGGAAGTGAGTTGGGAAGGGAAAGGATCTAGTAGGAGGACGGGATGAGGTGGCTACCTCCTGAAAACCCTAACTATTAGGTTTATTCAGATCAAATCTGAATAGATAAGAGAGAAGGTAGAAATATGGAAGGAGAAAGCCCTCATGGAAATATTTGTAGGGATCTAGCCAAGAGAGAGGGATCTAGTCTGATGGATAGAGAGTAACTGGAACCCTAAAGGGCTCTGTGATCTCCATATAGGATCCAAATGTTTCTTTATTATTATCTTTTTCAAATAGGAAGACAGTGATAGGGTTCTTGAGGGAGGGACCTATTTCTTCTTCTCATCTGGTCTTTACCTTATATTGTGGAAAGAAAATTTTAACCCAGAAATGGACGATATGAACGTTGCCCCTATTTGGATTTGGTTGTTCTCCCTTCGATCCGAATATTAGGACTTGGACATTTTGCAATATATTAGTAATACGATTGGGGAATTTGTAAAGGTAGCAGAATAGACAAAACAATAGAGGTATACATATTTTTCATGCATCTGTGTCTATAGGGATATAGAAAAATACCCGTCGGAAGCTATCGACCTAAATTGGGATGACGAGGAGTGGGTGCAGCTAATCGATTATGAGCCACTTCTATTTAGATGCATACTATGTCATGAATATGGACAATTTGGTCAGAACTTCCCACAATTGAACCAACCGCCTCCCATGATCAAGTGCCCCCAGGGGCGAGAAAAGGATAAGGAAGGGTTTGTTCAATTCTGGAGTAAAAAGAAGAATAGAATGGTGGGGCAGTAGAATCCGGTGAAGGAGAATCAAGTAAAAGGGGTAACCAGTAACAATCCTTTCTAGATCTTGGAGGAAAAAGGTGAGGACGAAGAGGAAGGGAGGAATAAGGCATAATTCCTAGAGAAGCCAAAGGAGGGAAATGAAATGGAATTAGGTAATGGGAAGGCGACAGAGGATCAGATTGAGGAAATGGAAGGGGATGGATGAAAGATATGGAACTCGGAGAGATGGATGTGGATGAGAATGAGAAAGAATGTGATAAGAAGAGGAGGGGGCATGTTTTTAGGAGACAACTAGAACTAATCCAAGAGGTGATTATCAAGACGAAATATCGCCAACAACTACGGATAGCAATGGATCCTTGAAAAGGGAGTAAAAGAAAGTTACTACAGGAAAGTTATGAAAAAATGAAGAAAGACGAATAAGGAAAGGATAACATAGATAGGATTCAAACTTATAGAATCTGACACGTATCTGACGATAGTGGTGGAATTATTTGAAGTAAATAGAGTTGTCCAATGAAGATAGTGCCCTGGAACATACGAGGATGCAATCATCCCAGGAAAATAAAGACCTTAGCAAGGAAGGTCAAATAGGAAAAGCCATATGTTCTCTTTCTACAAGAAACAAAGTGCAATTCATAAACAATGGAGAAGTTAGGACAAAATATTTGGAGGGCAAGTAGGGTTATGGCGATGGATTCCTCAGGAATGGCTCGAGGTTTAGTCATTCTATGGCTACTATACTCCAAATGTCTATCGTATTGGAGGGTCAATCATTTCTCAATGATGACCAACTTCACCATCCTAGATACGGGGGTAAAGGGTACCTTGGTGAATGTTTATGGCCCAAGAACCTTTCCTCAGAAACCAACATTTTAAATTTTCTAACCTAGACGAAAGATCAAGCTAGCAACAGATCATGGATAATAGGTAGGGACTTTAACTTGATAACTATTCTCAGGGAAAAAAATGGGGCAAGGAGGGTCTTGGATAGATACAAAGAAGATTTCAATGAATATGTTGTACATAGTCGTCTAATAGATATCGAGATGAGGAATGGGTGGTATATGTGGAATAATAGATGAGGAGTTACACACCTTTTGGCTTCTAGAATTGAAATATTCCAAGTCATAGGGGATATTTCAGAGGCATAGGGGAGATAAGTGTTAATGTCCTTCTGACAACACATTCTGACAATTGGCCCATAATCCTACAATGGGATTGGTCTAATGACATAATAATAAATCCTTTCATATTTGAACATTTTTTATGGAACAAAAAACTTTAAATAATTGGTTGGAAAATGGTGGCAGGAATTGGTACCCCCTACAAGAGCAAGAATGTATCAATGTCAGTAAAAAGTGAAGGCTCTTAAATCCAGGATCCACAAATGGAACAAGGAATACTTTGGGAATAAATTCCAACACAATAAAATATTGTTGGCAGATATCGATAGTACTCATAAGAAAGGTATGGAGGAAGGGTGGGATGAAGAACTGAGACAGCAGGAGAAAGACCTGCTGAATCGGATCGATGCTAGGGAAAGATAGGAGGATATTTTCTGGAAACAAAAAGAATTTAAATTTTTGGTTGGAGAATGGTGGAAGGAATTGGTACCCCCTATAGGAACAAGAATGTATCAATGTCGGCAAAAGGTGAAGACTATTAAATCTAGGATCCACACATGGAACAAGGAAGACCTTGGGAATAACTTCCAAGAAAATGAAATACTGTTGGCATATATCAAGAGTACTCATAAGAAAGGTATGGAGGAAGGGTGGGACGAAGAAATGAGATAGCAGGAGAAAGACTTGCTGAATCAGATCGAGGCTAGGGAAAGACAGGAGGATATTTTGCGGAAACAAAAATCAAGAAACCAATGGTTGTAAGAAGGCCCAAAAGAATACCAAATTATTTCATAATACGATTATAAAAAATCGACAAAATTTGAATATTTATAAATTAAGGAAGACTAACAAAAGTTAGGTTGAATCCAGAAGAGAAATGGAGGAAGAATTGCTCCACCACTTTGAGGGAGTTATGATGGAGGACCAAGACAATAGAAGCCAGGAGAAATCAAGGATTACAAGACTTATTCCTAAGTTAGTAACCCAAGATCATAATGAGATGTTGGTTCAACCCATTTCTACACATGAGATTGAGGAAGAAATGAACCAAATGGCCTTGAGGAAAGCACTAGGACCAGAAGGTTTCATAACATTTTTTGTCATTTCTTCTATGACTTGATTAAACAGGATGTTTTGGAAAAAGTGGAGGAATTGAGAAGAAACTAAGGATTCTTAAAGTATTTTAATGCTACCTTCTTGACCCTGGTCCCAAATGGGGAAGGAGATGACATACCTAGTACGTTGAGACCCATAACTCTATGCAATGTAATATAGAAAATCATTACTAAGGTTATTGCCAAAAGGCTAAACATGCTCCTCCCCAATTTGATTAGCCTGGAACAATCGGGGTTCGTCAAAGGAAGGAAGACTTTGGATGGGATAATATTGGTTCAAGAAACCATTCATTCTTTGAATGTCACTAAGAAACCAGGTATGTT
>LPNX010829228.1:126700-142027 GCA_001517045.1 Pseudotsuga menziesii | reverse complement strand
GTTAAGTTTGATATAGCCAAATCCTATGACAAACTAAGTTGGAAATATATGAGAAGTATTTTGGAAGCCTTTGGTTTTGGAAGGAAATGGATAGAATGGAGAATGAACCTGGTTTCCACTCCCTTCTTTTATATTCTGCTACGTGGATCTCGTACTAGGATTTTGAATCTCTCCTGGGGAATTAGAAGAGGGGATCTTTGTCCCCTTTTCTCATCATCTTAAAGGAAGAAGGGATTAGAAACCTCTTCCAGGATCAATCATCTATAGGAGAGATACACAGACTAAATATCCATGAGGGAATGGATAAACAAACGCATCATAATTCATGAATGCCACTATGTTAATGGGGCACCCTTTTGTCCAAGAGGCCCGAGCCTTTAAGAAAAGTTTATTTATTTTTTCTAGGGCTTTAGGGCTTGAGGTTAAATCTGAGAAGTTGCAGGTTTTTTTCTTCAATACATCCATTAATACCTAGAGAAATATAATATGGATCCTGGGATTTTCCAAAGGATCTCTTCCCTCTAAGTACCTCGGAGCTCCTCTTACTGAAATTTATTTCTTCCACTAGGGGAATGTTGGAGGATTTATTCAGTCAGCTGACTAGGCTAGTTAACCAACTAATCAAAGATTAGGTCAGCCTCCAAAGGTCATGTTCGTTGACCAAACGGACAAGTAGTTAATCATAACTATTTTGTAATCATATATTGTAAGCTGTTGAGCCAGATAAAGAACTTGGTTCAGTTTTGTATATGTATGTACCCTCATGTGATTCTATAATATAATCTGTTATTCTATTCTCTATTCTTGTATGTTTTCTCTGTATGTTTATATGATTCTATATGTGTATTATTGGTAACCTTATGTGATATGTGAGATTACAACAAGACTAGTTACTATTCTATATGAGGAGGTTTCTCTTTACGAAATAACGAAAGTCAGGTTGAATCCAGAAGAGAAACAGAGGAAGAATTGGTCCACCACTTTGAGAGAATCATGACAGAGGACCAAGGCGACAGAAGCTAGGAGATATCAAGGATTACAAGACTTATTCTTGGGTTAGTAACCCAAGATCATAATGAGATGTTGGTTCATCCCATTTCTACGCATGAGGTTGAGGAAGAAATGAACCAGATGGCCTTGGGGAAAGCACCAAGACTAGATGGTTTCATAACATTTTTTTTATTTCTTCTGTGACTTGATTAAACAGGACATTTTGGAAATAGTGGAGGAATCGAGAAGAAACCGAAGAGTCTTAAAGTCTTTTAATGCTACCTTCCTGACCCTGGTCCCAAAAGGGGAAGGAACTGACACCCCTAGTATATTGAGATCCATACCTCTGTGTAATGTCATATAGAAAATAATTACTAAGGTTATTGCCAAAAGGCTAAAGCTGGTCCTCCCCAATTTGAGTAGCCTGGAACAATCGGGGTTCGTTGAAGGAAGGAAGACTTTGGATGGGATCATCTTGGTTCAAGAATCCAAGTATGTTAGTTAAGTTTGACATAGCCAAATCCTATGACAAACTAAGTTGGAAATATATGAGAAGTATTTTGGAAGCCTTTTGTTTTGGAAGGAAATGGATACAATGGAGAATGAACCCGGTTTCTACTCCCTTCTTTTCTATTCTTATAAGTGGATCTCCTACTAGGATCTTCAATCCCTCCCTGGGAATTATAAAAGGGGATCCTATGTACCCTTTTCTCTTCATCTTAATTGAAGAAGGGATTAGCAAGCTCTTCTAGGATCAATCATCTATAGGAGAGATTCGTGGGTCAAATATCCCTGAGGGAATGGATAAACAAATGCATCAACAATTCTTGGATGCCACTATGTTAATGGGGAACCTTTTCTTCCAAGAGGCCCAAGCCTTTAAGAAAATTTTAATTCTTTTTCTAGGTCTTCAGGGCTTGAGGTTAAATCTGACAAGTTGCAGGTTTTTTTTTTCAATACATTCATTAATACCTAGAGACATATAATGTGGATCCGCGGATTTTCCAAAGGATATCTTCCCTCTAAGTACCTGGGAGCTCCACTTACTGAAGGCACTAGCAGGAAGCTTTCCTAGAAGGATATGATCAATGGAATTACAAGTAGGATGGAAAATTGGACTCTTCAACCTATAAACCTACCCAATCATCTAATTCTTTTCAAAGAAATTCTCCAGGAAATGCTAGTATACCTTTTCTCTATGCTCTCAGCTCCAAAGGATGTTATTACGGAAATTTGTGGCCTCCAAAGAAATTTTATATGGGGAGGAAGGGAAGAGAAGGCCAAATTTTCCCTAGTTGGATGGAACAAAGTCTGTCAACCCAAGGACAGGGGGGGTTTTTGTTTCAGGGACCTAGAGGTTATGAATGAAATTCAAGGTTCTAAGATATGGTGGAGATAGTGCAATTACAAGGCATAACCATGGGTGATGGAACATGAAATATGCCCAGGATAGACCAAATGGTGATCTAATTAGATATAATGAGGAAAGGATGGGATCTCATATATGGATGAAAGCTCATTCAGGTAAAAAGATCGTTCAGTATTATAGTTTCTAGGAAATACGTGATGGTGAACTAGCTAATTTATGGAATGACTCGTGGAGTCAACACCCAAAAATAGGGAAATACCCTAGATGGAAAAATATCAAGGCCAGAGTGATAGAAGAAGAAAAATTCAAGTTGTGTCACTGCTGGGAATATCCTCCTATGGATTGCCATAGGAGGTGGTTGGGACAGGACTAGTGGGAAAGACTAACAAATAATGAGGATCTTCATTCTTTTTAGGATATTCACCAGCAGAGATACATTCACATCAAAATGGGAGCTGATAATTTAAGGTGGGAATACAAGATGAAAGGTACATTTAACATTAAACAAGCCTATGCCATACGAACTAGAAGTGAGGAAGGGAGAGAAGAAACCTGGAAGAATATATGGGAAATGAGTCCCTAGACAAATATGACCATCTGTTGTTGGCTGATGGTTAGGCAAAGGATTTTAATGGGAGAAAACCTTAGGAAACAGGGGATTCAAGGCCCCTCTCAATGTCCCTTATGCCTCAAGGATGAAGAAAACATGGATCATATGTTTAATGGTTGTCCCTATACAACTTCGTTATGGGAAAGGGGGGCTATAATATTTCAGAGATGTGATCAAATGAGAGGTCATCTTGACCAATATCCTTGGGAATGGAACATTACAGACTTCAAAAATCCGATTCTGAGAACATTATGAATGATCTTCCCAGGGATGGTTCTCTGGAATGTGTGGGCAGAGAGAAACAACCGTATATTTCAGGATACGAAGCATAAAGAAGAGAAGGTTTGGCATAATCTGGTCAATAAGCTTCAAGAGACGATAAGAAGTATGTAGTGGGGGGATACATACAAGGACCTCTCTGAGGGTTAAGCTCACATTGTAGCAAGATTGGGTTTAGGAAGTAGATATCTCGAATGGATGTGCAAGAAAGACAAGATTTGCAGTTCGTCTAGTCCAGAATTTTGGTCACCTCCACCACTGAGCTCGTTTAAAGTTAACTTCAATGCTACATATAGGGGAAACCCTCTAGGGTAATCCTGAAATTTTATTTTGGATATATTAGCGATCACACAAACAACTCAGCTAAATTGGAAGGCCTCTTCCAAAAACTAAAGCTTACTATCACGGAAGGATGGTTTCTCGTGACTTTGGAGGGTGACTCCAAAATAATCATACAGATGGCAAAGAAATTGTCGAGTTTCCAATTGGGGGAGAAAACTACCACCGGTTGGGAGCTCCTAAGCAGGATGGAATCCGTGAGGTTCCTCCTTGCTACTCATAGTGTCTTCTCCTTCGTCCACGTAAGGAGGGAGGCGAATAAGGTAGCATATATCTCAGCTAATCTTGAGGCCGAAGGGGGTGGGGCCCTCAGAATAGGAAATATGGCAGATTTCGAGAATGAGAATTGGGCGCACAACTATAGCCTCTTGGGTAAATCATATTACGAGAAAATAAGACAAGTGGATGGAAGTGGGAAGGTAAATAGACAAGTGTACAATATCAATTTGATTTCTAATTTCTAAACTATTTATTTTAATTAATAAATGTTTATGATGAATTATATATATAATAAAAATATATTTCTATTCACAAGAACATTAAGGTAAAAGGTAAAATGTATTTAATTTCATAAGTAGTAAAAACTTTCAAATTTTTTATAAACCTTTACAATTCTATAGAAGATATAGTCTATTAGCTTATTAGCTAGAAATGCATATAGTTTATTAGTTAAAAATATATAAATCATAAGAAACTTAAGAAATATTTAGATTAAAAAAAATTAATAATTAGCATACGCTTTAAATTTTAGCCAAAAAGTTTAAAATGATAAAAGTAATTTGCAAACTTCAATTTTATTATCTTTAGAAAAGTTTCATATTGTTGAAAGTAAACTTCATATAACATAGAAAAGAACTCAATCATAACTCAAATACCACTATAATACAAGACACCACTATGGACTACTTCATCAATCTCTCTATTGATTCTATCCAAAATAAAGAAAAACAAGAGAAATGTTTTTAATATAACTAAAAATGAAATCTTTAAATATATTTAAAAATAATTTTTTTAAAAACTAATTCAAGTGAATCCTTCACTCTACAAATATCCATTTAATATTGTCCCTTTGTTTTCCCACTAACAATAAAGTAATAATATTATCCAAACTAATGTCATTATGACATATAAACAAAACTACTACATATAAATTACATAAATAACCCCAAGGGTTAGTTCAATTGGTAAGACGTGTGTACACTCTCTTGGTTCGGGGAGAAGTCACCGGTTCCAGCCTTGAGTCTTTTGTGGTTAGGCCTTTTGCGAGGATCTTTGACGGTTTACCACCTCTACCATTCATTAATGTGGGGAATTATTGCTAGGTTTCCCGTGCATATTTCCATATGAAAAAAAAAATTACATAAATCATTCCAAATTTCTATATTTTTACAAGCTTGGGGATTCTGTTTTCCAAAAATAAAATATGTTACATAAATTATTATATATAGTCCCAAAGTTATATTATTTATCAAAGAGTATTTATATTTATCTCTTGTAATCCATTCTTTTACAAAATATAGAAAATATAAGTAACATATAAATAATAAAATATAAAAACTAAATGTGCAAGTGCTTAATACATGCACGAGTCTGCTTGTTATCAAGAATTACATGCAACTTAATGACATAGATGACGAGGAAATGTGCACTGTAATGGTAGAAAGCCCTTTGCATAACGCATTTCAATGCTCTAGGGAAACCAAATGGAGTAAGCTATTTACCTGATCATTTGTACCCGGGGACCACCTTACTCCTTTTGGTGATAGCTTACACTTGTTAGCTTTCAATGAGACCAAGAAACAACCAATTCTATAAATTTAGCCATAGAAATTCTTGTTTTTTACGTGCAACTTCCTTATAACCATTAATCAACTCCTTTGTTTGTTTGTTTGTTTTATGGAACCCGATCCAGGTTTAAACCAAATCTTGGATCCTTTATCCTTCATGATAAGGGAGGTTACTAGCATACACACAGAACATTGGCATTATCAAATCCATAACAATTGAATTTCAAATTACAAGTTTTTAGAACACAATTTTAGATTAGGATTAAATCGGTTCAGTTTGTAGATTTAATTTGATTTGGTAAATTAGTATTTTTCGTTATTGCATTATACCTGAGTGTAATAATAGTTTTCTATAGAAATGATCTGCAATAAAAATGCAAGAAAAGAAGCAAAATTTGTTTTTCTTGGTCTCACTGTCACGAAAAGATAACGGAGTAATCTATCACTTGACAAAGTCAAGTGGGCCTTGGTGCAAATGGTAGGGTAGAGAGCTTACTCCAGTTTCAATTGTAGCAGTTTGTGTTAGGAATATCTTATTTGTACTGGGTAGAGATGATCCAGCTTTAATAGAGGGTATATGTGTTAAAACGATTTAAAAAAGCATTTGAATTGATAATTATGTGCTTAGCATGTAAATTTAGGATCGCTTTATGTTTTGTGGCTAAATTTTTACATAATTTATAAGTAACTAAATACAAATTGAAAAATAAAAAATAAATATCAAACTACCCAATTGTAAAATAAATGGTTGAAAATGTTGTTTATTAGTCCATGCTCGAACTTACTTTAATATATTTTTTTAATTAAACTATTGTTTTTAAATATATAAAAATAATTATACATTTTAAAAATTAGATTAATTATAAAGATAGGTATTTAGATATTATTTTAGATTTTGGATTTGCTTGAGTTAATCAACATGATTATGATTAATCCAAGTGTAATAGGTGTATAGCTTGTTATACTTAAATGCATCACTTCATGATTCATTTCATGATTAAATTTAAATAAGCTTCACTTAAAAGGTGGTTAAAGAAATAGTTAATAATCTATTTTTGTTTTTTCATATTTGATTTTGTTTTTGTTTGTTTGTTTATGAAATAGTATTTGTTTTGTGCTTATATTAAGTCTAACAAAATGGTAAGTCTTCTTTTCTCATTCCTTTCTTCAACTTATGTACCATTGCTTAATCCCCCAGATAGATAAAACCAAGATTAAAACTCTACCGTGATGTCAATAGTTGAAGCAATAATAAATTCAACAAGGACCAAAGCTCAGCCAGATTATTTTAGAAAGTGGACCTTTCCTATTCGAAATTAATCAATCTTATTGAGTGAACTCCCTATTCAATTGTTGGTATGAATGATAGATATAAAATTATATATTACATATTTTAATCTTTGTTTAACATAAAATTAATTAGTTATATTTATAAATGTTAACTGGTCACTCTACTTGTAGCTGTACTACTTTACTTTGTGATTGATTTTTTTTTTGAATTTAACAGTTTTTCTTTTGTGTAAACCAAAACTACTCCAAGAATACTGTAACTTTATATTGAAGCATCGTAAACCAAAACCACTGCAAGAATACTATAACTTTATATTGAAGCAAGCAATTGACAAATGCCCGTATACACATGGCCCTATTCAATGCAAAGCAAGTGATATGCAAGTGATAGACTCCTTTTTCACATCAATCACCATGAGGCTTATGGGACAAAATCCTTCAATAGTTTCCTCTTCGAACGAGCTCTTAGGTTGATGCATTTAACGTGGCTATACTCATCATGTGTAACATATTGCTTAGATTTGGCGTCAATTTTGGAAACCAGGTTCATGCATCAGGGCTATGAATTTTCTATGATAACGATTTTATCTGAATCTAAGTCTAAACAAGATTTTCAATCTATTTGTCTTTAACAAGGATAGCAATTATGCGACCCTTTCTTTCAACTTCCTATATTTTTGGTTGTACTTGTTGGAGACCTATGTATGCTTAGTTACTTTTGTAACCGAGAGCCTTCGTGTCAGTTCACTTCATAACTGATGGCATGCATCAGATCTCTTTAGACCACCACTATGACATGTTTCCTATTTTATGCTAATCATGATAGCTATTATGTATTGTAATCTTTCTCACATATCAGTACAAAAATCATTCAAATTATTTTCTCTGTTTTTCATTATTTTTCTATTTTGCAAGCTATGTGTTCTCTCTTGCTACATACATATTTCTATGCAGGTGTTCAACACTCATCTACATGGTATCAGAGCCTTGCTGCTAGGACAAAGGAACACCATCATTTTTTATTTGCAAGTACAGAAGATTGAAAATCATTGGAAGAAGGTAGTTTCCAAAGGAAGCTATCTCACACCATACAATTATTTTGCATGGGAAGCAAAGATGGAGATATTTCTTCGAAGCAAAGGATTGTATAGGATTTCTATGGACATGGAAATTGAGCCTACATAAGCCATAGAAAATTCCAAATACCTCAATAATATGGATGAGCCCTATGGAGCCCTCTGCATGCACATCTCCCGTGAGATGCTTTTCCATACTTCTTCTTGCAAAAATCCTAATGATGTTTGGACCACCATGAAAGGACTCTTTGGAAAGCAAGATGAGATGAAATGCGACATGCTCAAAGTGGAGCTTCTCTTTGGATCCACGAAGCTTTGACAATATACAATATTTCTTCACAAGATACAAGCACTTGCTGCTACAACTCAACGGTTGTGGGGTTGATAAATCTAAGGAGGAATAATAGATGGTTCTATCAATCCTCTCCAAGCTTGGACTAGAATACTCTTTGTTTGTCTCCATGTTTCATTTAGTGAGGCTCACCTCTGCTATGAACTGGAACATGCCCTCTCTTTATGCTTTTATTGAATGTTTGTGTTAGGAACAAGACAAGCTCATAAGTATGGGAATAAATAAAGGGACCTAAGGCACATGCTCTTGCTGTGCATGATGGAATTCATAACCCAAAACAAATATCTAAATCCAAAGACAAAGGAAAGGCACATGAAAATTGAAAGAAGGAAGGGAACACCAAAATTTCAATGATTTCTCTGGATCGAAAGGTGAAAAGGAGAAGAAATGGGAGAAATGCACATACTGCAAGAAAGGATTCCATCCAGAATCCTCATGCATGAAGAAGTAGATAGATAATATTGCCCAAATACTTCAAAAGCAAAACCTTGGGGATCACATTCTAGAGTGTTCCAAGAAGAATCCTAAAGATCATTCTCTCGGGAGAGGTAACTCTAGCCATGCTTTGATTGCCATTAATTCATCTCCCTATGCTTGGATTGTAGATTCACGCACATATGACTAGATGGATTCCACCAAGGAAGCCTTCTCTTAATTAGATGCATGAAAAGGTCATCCTATACTCATTGGGGAAGATTCTCCTATCGAGATCACCGACAAGGGCAGAATTAAACTCAATCACGATAGCTTTGAGGATGTGCTACATGTTCCAAAACGCTCGGTGAATATTCTCTTTGTCTATCAGATTACACATTCTGGCACCAAAAAGAGAGTTGAATTCACTCATGATGTTGTGAATATCTTCGACGTACAAAGAAACTCTAAAGTTTCCACTGGTGAGGTAAATCATAGATCTAGGATTTACACATTTTATGAATTCACTAAACCAAATTCTTCCTTATTACTTATGCATGCTAATGATAGTAGTAGGTTATGGCATGAAAGATTTGGTCATCTTAATTTTTGATACATGTAACAATTCTACAGGCAGGGAATGGTCATTGGCTTTCCCAACATTCATTTTTCCAAATGAGTTTGTTAAGGATGTGTTATTGGCAAACATCCTCAAGAGAAGTTTGAAAAATAGAAGGCTTAGAGGGCCTCCTCTGCCTTGGATCTCATCCATAGTGATCTAATGGGACCCTTTCCTCATCATTCCATTAACAAGGCAAGGTATTTACTTACATTTATTGATGATTTCTAACGATATAATTGGGTATATTTTCTGAGTTAGAAATCTGAATTTTTTGAGCATCTCGAAGACTTCAAAGAACTTACAGAGAATCAGTCCATGAGAAAGATCAAAATACTCCACACAGACAATGGGGGGGAATATGTGAACATGATTTTTCAACATCTTTGTTTAGAGGTAGTTATACAGTTCCAACATACAACACCATATAGTCCACAGTAGAATGCAGTGGCTGAGCGGAAGAACAAATCCCTCAAAGAGATGGCCTCTTGCATGTTGCATGAAACGTATCTTCCTTCTAAACTATGGGGTGAGGAACTTAATTGTGCCAATGACATACACAACATATGTCCTCATAGATATGTTAAGGACATGACTCCTTTTGAGGCATGGAGTTGTTGCAAATCAGAAGTCACCCACTTCTGAATATTTGGATCACATGCATGGGCTCGCATACCCTTTGAAAAGAGGAAAGCATTGGATCCTCAGAGCACTGCATGCATCTTCATGGGATATTCCGATGATGTGAAGGGTTATAGGTTGATTTATCCTTCTACAGACAAGCTCTTTATTGAGCGAAGTGTCCAGTTTGAGGAAATCCCCTTGTATGCACCATTGGATTCATATGCAGAGACTTTTGTTCCTCTGCCTACACCACACATCTATGATGATGAGTCTACTCATTCAGATCATGAATCAGATTTGAGTTATGAATATGATAGAGAACATGAGCATGAATATGTTGATCCATATCCTTTCTCCCCTTAGAGAACAAGGAGCTTAAGAGAGATATATGCATAGAAAACTGCATAGGATGCAAGTGACCTTATGGGGGATCCAGTGGATCCCAAGATGTAGTCCCAATTTGAGGATCCTTCTCATGCATTCACAACTACTACACCCATGATTCCCATGCATTGTTACATGGTTATATCTTCAGACCCACAGGCCTATGCAGAGACTATAGGGAATCCCCTCTGGGAAGGTGCTATGGAGAATGAGTACAACTCCTTCCTCGATAACGATACTTGGGATCTAGTGTGACTTCCTTCAAACAAGAAGCTTGTCAGATGCATATGGGTTTACAAGACCAAGAAGGCAACAGATGGACAAATCAACAGATACAAAGGTAGACTAGTTGCCAAAGTTTTTCAACAAGTTCATGGGTTAGACTATGATGAGACCTTTGTTCTAGTAGCAAAGATGGATTCCATTCAATTGGTGCTTTCCATTGTAGCATCCAAGAGTTGGGAAGTACATCATATGGATGTGAAGAATGTATTTCTTCACGGTGATCTCTCTGATGAGATTTACATGGAGCAGCCATAAGGCTTCATACAAGATTCATCCTTGGTTTGCATACTGTAAAGTCTCTCTATGGCCTTAAGCAAGCCCCGAGAGCATGGTATGCCAAGATGGAATCCTACCTATAGTCCCAAAACTTTGTACAATGTAAGTTGGATCCAAATGTATACATGCTTAGGAAAACTAACTCACTTCTGCTACTAGTTTTATATGTGGATTATTTGTTGATCATTGGCATCTCGACTTCAGCACTTGCTCCAGTCAAGACGATTTTGAATGACAGGTTTTTGATGAAGGACAAGGGTCCATTACATTTATTCCTTAGCTTGAAATCAGCCACGATGCCTTAGGAATCAAACTATCTCATGCCAAGTATGTTGGATATCTTCTAGAGTGATTCCATATGACAGACTGCAATTCTGCACCGACTCCTTTCCTATCTAGGGTCAAACTTGAGGATCGTAGGGAGAATCCATTGGTTGACGACACTCTATACATACAGCTAGTGGGAAGCTTGTTGTATCTTACACACTCTAGACCAAAATTCTCGTATGCAGTTGGGGAAGTATCTCGGTTCATGCAGGAGCCACATGAGATACATTGGAAGTCTGTCGAGCAAATCCTTCGATATGTACATGGCACCATCACCTTTGGGATTAACTATGCAACATATTCTCGATTGGATCTCATAGGATTTATTGATTCTGACTGGGTTAGCAATAACATTGATTGAAATTCCAGATCTGGGTACTCACTCAGTCTAGGTTCAGGCCCAATTTGTTTGTCGAGAAAGAAGCATGCTACTATTTCTCTATCTTCATCTGAGGACAAATACAGAGGGGTAGTCAACATAATCGTTCAGGATTTGTGGCTACAACATTTTCTCACCGAGTTTGGAATTCAGTTCCACCGGCCTACTATCATTTGGTGTGACAACAAGAGCACTCTAAAGTTCTTTAGAGATCCAATATAGAGGCAGCAAATGAAGCACATAGAGATCCACATGCACTACATTAGATATTTGTTGCACGAGAAGATCATTGACTTGCAGTTCTGTCCTTCAGCTAAACATATTGCTGATATCTTCACCAACACCTTCACTGCATAGAAGTTCTACTCTTTGCGCAATCATTTTGGAGTGAAGGACATGATTTCCTAGCAACTATATTTTTATTCTTTTTCTACATTGTATCTTGAGGGGGGGGTTTTCCCATGAGGTTTTCCCTCTTTCCTCATTTTATTTCAGTGTTCATTAGTTGCATTATTTTTTGGGTGACCTATTATGGCCTTAGTTGTTGGGGCGCTTTCTTTATTAGCCCGTAGTAATTTTCAAGGGGGGTGTTGGAGACCCATGCAGGCTCAGTTACCTCTGTAACTGACATCCTTGGTGTAAGTTCACTCCATAACTGATGACATGCATTAGATCTCTTTAGACCACCACTATGGCATGCTTCCTATTTTCTACTAATCTGAATAGCTATTATGCATTGTAATCTTTCTCACATATCTGTACAGAATTCATTCATAACTTTATCTGTTTTTCATTATTTTTTTGTTTTACAAGTTGTGTGTTCTCTCTTGCTAGCTAGATCTTTCTGTGTAGGTGTTCAACACTCATCTATAGTAATAAGGGTGAGTTCTCTAAACTGGAGGGACTCTGCCTACTTTGCAATTATAATCATAAGCATATTTAATCTACATAATCATTGGGAAATGCAACCACAACACTTTGATAGTTTCCTTATTGAGATTTACAATACCATTAACATGGCATTTTGATGATTTGTGGATATGAATATGATTTTTTTTGTTTTCGGTTTCTTGCTTGTTGATACTTAAATTTGTTCTCTATAGGTAGCCACTATGTGTAGAATTTATGGTTTCTAGGGAAGTCAATTAATCCAAGGGATTCGCACTAGTGGTGCTTTTCATTATTTGATACAAACTATACATTCCTTGATTATTAGATACAATCAAGATGGAAGTATAAAACTCTTGTATTGTTCAACAATTTTCCTCAAAAAGTTGAGCATTGTTGATCCCAGTTTTTTCATTATTATCGTCTTGTAATTTACTCTTTTGGCATCTATTTTGTCACCTCTTTGACATATTTCTTTTCGTACAGCTTATCATTCAACACCAGGTATGAACACATTTGTAAATTATGCAAGTCTTGGTTTACTTTTATTATTTCATGATTTTACTAAGCAATTATATGATATTTGGAAATATGTCCGATATATGAATTTGTTTAGCAGATCATAGTCTTTAAATGAGCCAACATTGGACATGCATTCACACTAGATACACACAGAGCTAATCCAACTCACAATTCAGCCTCCTGATCAGCCCGTGTGCTGTTAGTAGGCATATTAAAAAATGATTAAAGTGCAAAATGGTCTTTAGTTGTTCTATTGTCCATGTGTTTGATGTTGCAATGGTCCTCTCTCTAAGAAGACTCGCCCTATTTATTTCTCAATTTGAGACCACAATCTAAGTCCATGTCAATGAGAATCTATACGCTGCAACACGTGCAAGGAGAACCGACGCACGAGAGAGAAGGAGGAGGACTGTGCATTATCATATGGTTATTTGTTCACCATAAAGGTCGACTATTTTAGGACTGGTTGACCATTGAGAGGGTCGATCCTCTCATCCTTGTAAACATTATATATAGTCTCCTCCAAGCAAGAGCACAGTTAGTTAGCTAGTTTTGTAAATCTTTCAGTCGACATTAGAGAAGAAGATATGTAAAAACTATGTTTTGAATGCTAATATAAGTTCTATTTTTCATTGCATATACATATCCCTATTATTGTGAGCGATTGATTCAAGCACCACCCTAATTTCTAAGAGGGCGCCTCAACAATGAGTGGTCTCCATTTCTGTGCGTGTTCTTGTTATCTCCTTTCTCATAGATAAGTAGTTTCTATTTCTCTATTGTTTATGAAAATTGGTTTCCTGCCAGTTGATATTGTTCATTTCCTTGTTTCATGTTTCATATGTTTTATTATAAGTAATTCTCTTCTATTAGTATAATTTCTATTTCTTGAATTAAAGTAACCGGTCACATGCATAGTTTATTTCTAGTTTTCCTTTTGGCTCTCCTTCCAGTTTCTCTTTCAGCTTAATATCAAGTGTTATGTTTTCAATTAGATAGAATTTAGTTAATTTAGTATCATAGGTTTAATTTGTAGTTAGAATTAGTTCTGTTAAT
Organism: Pseudotsuga menziesii; assembly: GCA_001517045.1. Lineage (NCBI taxonomy): Eukaryota > Viridiplantae > Streptophyta > Pinopsida > Pinales > Pinaceae > Pseudotsuga > Pseudotsuga menziesii. Next base: position 128,161 of record LPNX010829228.1, on the reverse strand, counting down.
TCTTGTTTAGTTGTAGACTAGTTTCAATTATATTCCAGTTTGTTTCACTTCATAATAGGGAATAGTCTCTTTACAACCATAGACTAGTAACAGTAATCTCTTTGTTATTTCAATTATTAACTAGGTTCAATTACTATCCTTTATGCATCTTATTCTCATATGCATGAAATCAGCTGATATTTAGATCATCTAGGCCATTTATTTCCTAATTTTCATTTTTTTCCTCATACGGACTGTCACTCGGACCGTCCATTCAGACTTTCATTCAACCCTTTGTTCAACCTTTAATATTTCCCATTCTATTTTAAGCCTGTTTAAAGTTTTGTTTCTTAGGATTTTGAATTATGTTCTTTTTTGTAATTAGACAATGGTTATATCTATAATTAAGACTTTAGTCTAAATCATTTAAAGTATCTATCAAGTTCCATCTCTATCTTTCACCTCCTTTTACTTTAATATGTTTTGAATTGTGTCTTATTCTATCTCTTATGTTTCTAATTTCTTCATTCATTAGTGTTGAAACGTTTGGTTATTATATCTCTAGTTTAGTTTAATTTATCTTTTTATAGATTGAGTTTAGGGTTAGAAATGTTAATTTCTAGAGAAGCACACCAATACTTTGTAAATTAATAGTAGCATAGGACCTGTCTCCTTCACTGTGTGGTCACTGAAAAGATTTGTAGAATAGGATTTAGAGGAGTTTTCTTTATTAAGTTTTCTACTTGTTTCTAAGTCATATTTTCCTCACACGTGTTTCATATAAGAGTAGTATACCATTAACTTTCAAGTAATTTCTAAAAGAGTTTTGTTTCTTAATTAATAGATTATTTGTTCATAATATCTTTTCCCGTTAAACTCATTTGCTTATGGAATAAAGCACAATGCTTACTATCACCTATAATTGGACACTACTTAGTTTGCATATATTTAGAAGTTAAGTTCGTTCTAATCCCATTTTGTTTCTTTATTTATTTCAAAACCCATTTTGATACACCTCCTTCTTCAGTACCGATAACCTTGAATGCATATCCTCAAAACAATCAAGGAGAGTGGAGCTAGATAAATTGGTTCAATCACTGTATATTTGTCAAACCGCATGTATAGTTTAGTTATTGGGTTTCTTAGATTAATTAAATAGTCATAATATTGTATCAAATAACATAATATTTTGTAAGAGTTCTAAATATGTTCTAAACCTTTCTAATTCACATATTAAGAAGAAGAATAATTAATTAATAAAGTACCCTTTAAATGAGTAGTTTACTATCTTAGAATAGTGTTTTTTTTTTCCAAGAAAAAAAAGCAGTAATTTTATTCATCTTTCGAGATCAAAATTACATTTTTGTAGATTCACTGTGAACAGTGAATGTTCTATGATCAAAATATTTCATAATGAGACTGTTTTGTCTTCCTTTAACACTGTCATCTAATGGCATATTTAAATGCCAATTACATATTTCC
>LPNX010829228.1:77874-123440 GCA_001517045.1 Pseudotsuga menziesii | reverse complement strand
TGAGACTTTCCGGATGATCCAATTTTGGGATTAAAGCTATAAACGTGGAATTAAAGCTCGCTGGAATCCTTCCTGAGAGTCTGGTATCCTCGACTACCTGAAGCAGGTCATTTCCCAGAATATCAAATAGTTCCAGGAAGAATTCGATGGACCATCCATCGGGCCCCAGACTTTTATCCTTCTGAAAGCTTCTGAGGACCTCCATAAGTTCATCTTCCAAAACAAGCCTCATAAGAGAAATATTTTCTTCTTCCCCTGCATACCTGGGAAACATTTGTGCCACCCTGATGACCTCTGCAATAGTAGCTTCNACATCCAGGGTAACAAAGGACCAACCACCCAACCATCCCTCCAACCGCTCCTTAACAAGATCTCCAACTCCTAAAGTCTCTTGTAGCAATATTACATCAGGTTGTTCAAGAGTAAGCACCCTCATGAAGGCTGTCTTCTTTTTTGGGCCAGCCAGACCCCGGCAGTTAAATGACATAACCTTCATTTCTTAGCACTTTTCCGGGCATTCACCGCTCTAAGTGCCCTCTCAATGGAATGTTGCTTCCCTTCCTGAAGATCTATTTTAGCCCTAGATTGTGCCTTATGTAGGTTTGACTTGCGGCCCCTCCCTTTCCTGGCAGGTGGTGAATTTTTCCCCAGGCCCCCCGAAATATTCTTTTTACTGGATCTGAGGAAATACCTTGAGTCCTCTGACTCAGCTGGGGAAAAGTAACTCACCTCATTAGGTTCCCCCTAATCCGACTCTGACAGCAGTGGATTCTCTTCCAACAATCCGGCTGGTAGACAAAAGAGATCCCTATCTAACTCCTGTTCTACCTCCCCCCGAATGGAGCATGAAGGGCCCTCCTTTCCCTCCGAGACTATAAGGATAGGACAAGAAGCAGAGGTACTCCCATGGATTCCCGAGATCCTCAAGTTTTACATCCCTTCCACCCAGTCTTGTTTAGTATAAGAGACTTGATTTATAAAAAAATTTACAGATGGAGAAAGGGTAAAAGAAAGAAAACCCAGGTTTGCAGCCCCCGGAGAGATCACTTCTATCAAATCATCCGTCGCAGGACCAGGCTGAAGTGGCTAATCATATAATTCCATCTGAGTGTCGATGACTGTAACTTCCTCCTCCTGAACACTGCTCTCCACTCCCGCAATGGCTAGCCCATCCCGAGAGCCCTCCCCAGCATTTGAGCCCCCCCCAGCCGAAGACTGCCCCTTCTGTTTCTTCCCATTTATGGTTCTAACTGGTAAGTCACAATCCAAGGCCGGATGACCATATTTATGGCATCTCCTGCACCGAAAGGGTATGTTCTCATAATCCAGGATCTGTGAAATAACAGTCGGCCCCCAATCCAGGTTTATAGTCTCCACCAGCCCTTCTCTGATATTTATATTTACCATGATGCGTGCCATTTTCTTCTCGTGCGTCTCCAGGTATGAGAAATCCGCATCCAAATAGGTTCCCAAAATGTCTCCAATTCGGTGAAAGTGTACCGAACCCCAGAAACGTAAAGGTAGTGCAGGAAGTCATACCCAGATTGGTATCTTGTCCACTCGTTCCTTGCTCGCATCGAACAGTGGGTGCCATGGCTTCAGCAAGACGGGAGAATGTTCAATAGCCCACGATTTGTTTAATATCAGTCGTAGGTCCTCTTCTTTTTTGAAGACCACTGCAAACCACCCTCTGGTCAGAAGATCGATCACCGGTAGGTATCCTAACTCGGCTCCCCAAGAAGCCTCCGCCCAATCCACAAGTGGTTTTGTTGCATAGCGTTTGCCTATAACCCTTCCCACCAGGGTAAAGGTCGCCATCTCAAGCACCTTATCCCATTCCACATCGACCCCTACAGCATAAACCCCTGCGGGCTTCACCTTCGCCCAAGACTTCCTCCTTTTCTTCGCCGGCCGTTTTCCCTCACTCCCTTCCTCCACCGCAACCTCCAGAACCGCCTCCTTCACAGGAACCTCAGGACAAGTGGTGCATGCAGAGCCCCAGTGCTCCCCCACACCCAATGGCTCTCTCTGGCCGTCAGAAGCCCCTTCACTACTCGCACCACAGAGCTGTTGAACCTGAACCACCACACTTTTGGCCGCAATCTGCTCAAAACCCTCGACAACCTCAAATCCCTCCTGCATCGGCTCTCCCGAAAAACCCAGGTTCCGAGGTCCAACCTCCCTCCATCCTGGGTTCCCAGACAAGTCCACGTCCAGACCATCCACTAAACCCACCGGGGAACCCCCATCAGTTTGCTGTCTGGGAGAGAGAGATAAAAACTCTGACGAGGAGAAATCCTTTTCAGATCTAGGCTGGACAGTAACGTCAGGCAGAAATTTTTCTGGGCCCATCTTTGGAAGATTCAACAGCTGCCCCAAATCCTGTCCACCTGGCACCACCCAAATCTCTGAGCTTTCCAGTAAATCACAAGAGTAATCCACCCTGTCCAAACCCTCCATCAAAAAACAAAGATAAAACAATAAACTAAGCAGAAATCCTGCCCCACCTCATTCTGCTAGCACTCCACCCGATCACAGCCCTTTCAGCTCAACACCAAGAAGCCCTAAACTTGTGCCGGAGGAAAAAATCATTATTTACCCATTGGGCCGAAGGAAAAAGACCCAGAGGTCCCACAGCGAGTTGCCCAAAGGATAAAATATCACAGGTCCGCCACCTAGCCAGAGCTAGTGGCCCCGCCCCCTGGAAAAACCGACCCCGATCGTTCCTATCCCATCATGCAAAAGTTCAGAGCCGACCTCCTTCTAGTATTCAAAGCATGTTTCAATTGTTTTGCACCTTAGAATAGTGTTATTCATAAAATACATATTTTATGGTTGAGAGAGTAGAGTAGTATAGCTCGATACTAATCTAATATAGCAAAATTGTCCCAACCTAATTACCTTAGTAGTTTAATTTCTAGAGTTTGACTCGGTTTTTCATTTTGAAAGATATTTCAATCTTTTCTTTATTAAAATATTTCCACGACACCTTAGGAACCCTTCTACTTTCGCATATATTTTGTATCAGATCTAATATTACAAACCTTGGTCGATTATTAAATATTTGGTGAATTAATTAGGACAAAATAACACCCAACATTTTTGGCGTTGTTGCTGGGGAGCTGTAAGACGAGAGGTAAGAACATCCGCATCTATTATAACAGGCTCCCCCAAATTGAGCAGTAATAGTTGTATTGTAGGATTTATTTTTAGTTTAGCTTTTCATGAACAGAACTAGATATTCAAGGGGTAGATATGTTAAAAATAATTCCCAAAACCTTGTTAAAATTCCTACTAAGCTTTATGTGGGATAAAATATCCCAACCACTAACTCAGTAGAAAGGTTTCGGAGAAATCACATAGGAAGTATTTCTACTTAAAAACCTAAAGACTTTATAGGAGAAACAATAGACGGTGAAGAAATCGTGGGAGGAAATCCTAAAGACCCGATTTCTAAAGAAGTTTAAGAGGGATAGCCATTGGAAATCCTCAACCCTCCACTAGTGTAAAAAAATGAATGCTACAACTTTCTCACTAGTAGGGGATCCTAACTTGATTAATTTCATTGATCCTTCTTAGGTACAAGCTCTCTTCAACAGCTCAACAAATATAGTTATTTCACAAATGAAAACCTCCACAATAGTACCTGCCATCCCTATAGAACTTAACAAAAGCATAGTTCACCATAGGAAGATCTCCCCCAAAAAGGAATGTTGGCACGCTCCATTATCACCTTAGAAGGAGCCTCCTAGACACACACTCTTTAAGAATCAAACCTACATAGAGAGATGGAGAGAGAATGAAGATCATGAATAGGTTAGAAATGATGAAGGCGAAGGAGAGAATCGAACTGAGACTACCTTCAGGTTCCCTATTTTAGACACTGAATGAGATGTAAATATGAAGAACATCTCTCCTTCCTCGTTACCTACTTTCTATAGGAAGAGTAATGAAGACCTAGACTTATAACTATCTGCAAGATGCTCACAAATTAAAACGTTTCCCTACTGTTTTGCCTAAAGTATGCTACCTAGACGACGGGTTCAGCAAGGTTCAAGCACCTCAAATGAAAGACTGTTTTTTAGGTTTTGTTTGGATAACAATGTAAATCAGAAAGGTAAGGATAACAAGGCAGATACACAATATCTGAAAACTTCATAAATATAAGGAAAAAGACAATAATTCTGCATAAATGAATACAAGTCATTTAAGGTACAAGAGATAAGCTTCAAGATATATAAATCCAAACAATAAACAAACAGTTCATATTTGCATCATGTATAAATGTACTCGACTTTGAAAAAACTTTTCAAATATCAATAGGTATTTAACATTCACTGGCATACATTAAATGAATATAGAAAACATCTACATCACAATCAATGCATGTGGATTTCAGATTGAACAAAAGAATATTAAAACAAAATAGATCAAAGGCCTAGCTCCATATAGTATATTAAATGTCATTTAAAAATGCAAAAGAAGTTCTTACACATGATAATAATTGAATGTATGCACAATCTTCTAGCAGATCGAATCCCATATGTGTCTCCTGTTTCTAAAAAATATTGCAAAATATATAGGACATAACCTAAACATAGGATCCCCAAAGCTTGTTTTAACAGATCCACTTTTTAAGGCTAAGTATTCTAATTATAGAAAAAGTATATAACAAAAAGGAAATCTACTTTATGACAAGTGTCAACTAAGGATCATTTCAAATCTTTCTTGCTGCCTCAACCAAGGTGGATAACCCATCTAGTGCACATGAATTTGCTTGTAACCTCTTGATATCCTTCTGCATGCCATGAAGCCTTAGTGTTAGCTCCTCTTTATCTTTCATTAACTATTCTTTTTCCTCTTGCACCAGTCTCCTCCTTTTCACTGCTTCCTCTGAAACTTGAATCAACTCAGCAAAATTATAATTCACCTCCTGTAAATCTTGCTTCAGAAATGTATTTTCCTTCACCGATAGATCATCGATCTAATTTAAATTTCCATTCTGTCTTATAAGCTGCTCAATTTCTCTCCTTTCTTTATCTTATTTCAATTCACTCATATTTCTTTCTGCATCTTCACCTGTAACCTTTTTCTTGTTGAGTTTTGCAACTATTTCCTTTTCTTTTTCTATGAGAACCTACTTATTCTAGCCTACTTGTTTCTCTGATGTTTCACCAATCTCAGCTTCAGGAAATGGTGAGGGATTATATTCTTCCATGTCAATAGACTTATAAATGCAACCTTTAGGAGCTAGATCTAGAATTTGTCTTAGGATTTGGTTAATGTTATCAAAGAGTTGATGCATGGCTAATTCTAACTCCTTATATTTATTGTTTTCATCATCATCACTGGATGTATCTTGAACACTTATTACCTGCCTTTTATTAAACCTAGGTTTTAATAATGCCTTCATATTCATCCAGAGTTTGTTCACTGGTCTAGTTTTAGGTCTGGAATATGTTTTGAAAGGTTTAAATGAAAACTCTGTAACCTTTAAAATATTTTAGTATGAATTGGTCCCTCTTTAACTATCATTATCTCATCAATAGAGCCTAAAATTGAATGGTAATTCCTTTTCCACCCAGGATCTTCTTCTTGTAGCTATGTCGAGGTTATCTCTTCAAGACATTCTTGCTCATGATAATATTCAGTTTTATTTTTAGATGAGGTTTTTGTTTCTGCACTATCAGAAGTCTCTAAAACCTTTATTTTAGAAGATTTTTTATTTCTCTTTCTTTTCATTGCATCTTTAAATTTAACTTTGAAACCTCCCCAGAAAAGAAAATAGGACCATGAACTTTCTAATTTGCCTAACTCTTGAGTAATTAAAAGACTAATCAACCCATGATGGAACACATTACTACCAGAAGAGCTAGAATGGTTTCCAGCCCTAATATCCATCTTTTCTAGAATTTTTAATAAATAAAAAGGAAAGTTTAATTTATTTGTACCTGTTACATGGTATAGGAATCTCATATGATATCGATACACAGTGCCAAATCTAGCCTCGCAAGTGACATAACTTTGGATAATATGAACCACGTCCTTCCATTCTTTAAAAAGGAAAGTCCTTTGGATACCCTAGCTCCAATATCTGTTTTTATGAGTTGGTAACAAGAATTGGATATAATATTCATTGATAGATTGTCTGTTATACCACCTTTCCCCTTCAGGAACAACACCAATAGCATGTGAAATGGATTCCTTTGAAACTGTAAATTGCAAACCTAAAACTTGAACCCAACTCTCATAGAAAGATTTAGTAACCCCAATATGATGTTTTGCAATCTTTTCAAACATAACATACCAACCAGTTTCCTTAACTTTTTCGAGGGATGAAGGAAATTTCTACATCCATTCGACATTTGAAGGTTCTGTTCTAAGCAAATGATCACTTGGTTGAAATTTCTTGTCAACACTCATAGCTGGATTGTGAACTGTAGATGCAACACTGGAGCAAGATATTTGAGAAATATGAATAAGACCTTGTTCTTGTAAAACCATGGTTTCTCAGCCCTTATTTCAGAATACCAACTGTAAGGTGGAAAATAATGAATAAATATGGTTTTATACAAGTGTTTTAATCCAATACTGTTCAACAGCATATGTAAAGTTATGGTCATGAGAACAAAGCTCAAAAAATTCTAGTATCATGATGGTACCTGCAAAACATATGATCCTTGTCAAGTCAACAGTGTATATACTCCTTGAGTAATGTTCATGTGCTTCCAGCTCACCTTAGTAACCATATAGAATATTTTGAAACCATAGAAAATTTTTGAATGAAGTAGAAACATGCTATAGGAGAATAGGTTAAGATCTAAATGTTGTAAATACCTAGAATATTAAAAACATGAAATCAAAACACACCAAAACTTTAGGATAAAATAAAATGGGATAAAACCTCAAGGCTTAAAATATTTTTAAGGTACAAAACTATCCTATCAAACAAGGCAATAGAACTAGGTCAAACACCTACTACACTGAAAGACTTTGCTTTAAGATGGTTCATGAGATTAGGATAATATAGTATCATGACTTGGGAATATATGAAAACTACTTTCTTGCGGAAATCTCAAGAGTATTGCAAACCCAGAGACTCTCAAAAAAATATTTTTTAAATACAACAACTTGAAGACGAGAGCTTAGAATATTATCTCAAGAGATTAATTTATACATTACATAAATATGAACATAATGACCTTCGAGAATATGCAGTATGAACACTCTTCCTTAAAGGGATCTCAGAAGACCTGGTAGAAAACCTTAATCTCATGGCATCTAGCGATGTATCCCACAAATCCTTCGCACAGATTGGGGAGATGTGTAGAAATTACTCTAGAAGTAGGGGGAAAGTTGGGAGAAATCTTCGAGAGCCTTACAATAGAAATCTAAAAGGAAATACTCCCATTTTCGGAGGAGTCATGAGGATAGAGTTAGGAAACCTATTGGAAAACTTCAAAATAGATATTTTAGGAGAAATGGGTTCCCAACTAGATACGTTACAAGCTAAGAAAATGAAAGAAGAGGAACGTGTAGCAATGAGCATTTTCTATCCAAGATGCAAGACTAAACATCCCCAATGGGAATTCCCATTAAATAACATCTTTTCTTGTCATATGTATATGGAGTAACATCCAAAATACAATTTCCCATCGTTACCTGGGTTATAAGCCATATATAAAAGCGGGGACATTGGAAAAACCTCTAGGAGGATGCCTTGGAAACCAATGGACCCACCACCATATCAAAATTTGTCACCACAATTCCCACCTTATTACCAACCCTTCCAACTACCTCAGCAGTGGAACACTACAAGTTGGCAGCATTGGCCACCCTAGTATCCTCCTCCTCCTCATTTTACTCAACAGCAGTATTAGCCATAGGGGTGGAGGGGACAGTCCTACACCTTGTCACCACATGTCTCTACATCTAATCATCTTTATCCTCACCGTACAGCCAATACTCAACAATTTTTATGAGGGTTTGTGCCTCTAGTTCCTCTTATTACACAACAAACTCATCATTTCCAGAATACAAACCCTCCATGACCTACATTGTTACCTACACAACCGATACCTAATCCAAATAATAAGCCAACTCAATCTCTAAATAGAATTGAGCTACAAACTCTTCCATCTTACATTATTTCGACTGTACCTATACATGAGATACAATTACGATCTGGAAGAGTTGTGAATGACAGATCCAAGTCATCAGTCATCATTCGTGAAGAGAATGAAGAGGAATAAGACCCCAATGAAGTCATGAACGATACTATTTTGTAGGATGTTCCAAATATTCTAGTGCATAACCATCATCAACAAGAACCAACTCAAGAACAACTAATTCCTCCATTTTAAAAATGATTAGCAAAAGAAAAACCTGTAATCCATCCTGAGTACGATATTTTAAATGAATTAAAAATGTTTTTTTCAAGATCCCTCTATTACAAGCTATTAAGGATATACCAATTTACATTAGGTTAATAAAGGAACTTTGCATTAAGAAACCAGGAAAGAAACAAAAAGACACCCCCACTTATATTCATGTTATTGGAGAAATGTTTGAATGTATGACTGACCAGTCTAGAATTGCAAAGCATAAAAATCTAGCGAGTCTAGTAGTAACTGTTATCGTAAATAATATTTCCATAGAAAATTTCCTTATTGATTTAGTATCATCTATTAATATGATGACTACTCCAGTCCTGTAAGTTTTACAGTTGGGACAATTTCTCCAACTGACCCCCACAATTTTGGAACTATCAGACAGTACTATGATAAAACCTACTGTGGTTCTCGATGACATTGTTGTATCAGTAGCCTTGTGGGAATATCCTATTGATTTCATGGTAGTATAATCAAAGGATCCTTCTAAATCAAATCCTATTATAGGAGGAAAACCATGGTTGGATATTGCCAATTCCTTCATAGGATGTACGGATGGGGAAATGACCATTTCTAATGGGTTATCCACACAAAAGTTGGCTCTATAACCCCCAACACAACTTGTATATGAAACCTTGTGGTGGTTATACTTCCCCTTTGGGGATGAAAATATTGAAGATATTTTCTTTCCTAGTGACTACTCCTGGGCACTTCAAGAGAAGACTACTGAGAATGTGCTAGACCAATTTGTCTCTTCAACAACTTGTATATATTTTCCTTAGTCTTTTGCTCAATTCGATCAAATTTTTGGGGATGAGCGTCAAGAAAATATGGCCCTCTCAACATTCCTGAATACACCATGTTTCTTTGCAATTGAAGAGAATATAGGGTCTTATAACATGCCTTGCGAAGTTAGCCGTGTAAACATTTTACACATAAATGCAAGGTTAATTGAGACTCAATAATAAAAACTGCTTAAGGTCATTAAAAGAAAATATAGAGCATTTGCATGGGAATACATTGATATGAAGGGTAAACGCCCTAATACTTGTATTCACCATATTTAACTGGATGCTAGTATATCCCCTATAAGGAAACCTCAAAGGAAGATGAACCCTAATTTGAAGGACATAGTTAAAGAAGAGTTACAAAAAATCTTAAATGCTGGTTTCATATACCCAATTTTAGATAGTAAATGGGTATCTCCTCTAGTTGTAGTCCCAAAGAAAGTTATAGGGAAATGGCATATTTTTGTTGACTTCTGAGAACTGAATAAAGCCATGCTTAAGGACTACTTCCGTTTTCCCTTCATTGACCAAGTGCTAGATACCTTATCTGACAAACACTATTTTTATTTTATCAACAAATATAGTGGATACAATCATATTTTGATAGAACCTAAGGATCAGGATAAGACCACTTGTACATTCCCTTAGGGGACATATTCCTATAGAGTTTTTCCATTTGGCTTATGTAATGCACCTACTACTTTTTACTGTGCAGTTTTAGGAATTTTTGTTGATTTTATACATGACTGTGTAGAGGTGTACATGGATGTTTTTACAGCCTATGGTAATACCTTTCAAGAAGCTCTTGATAATCCTAAAAAGGTCTTGATCCGATTTCAAGAAACAAATCTAGCCCTTAGTCATGAAAAATGTAAAATGCTATTAACACAATGCATAGTTTTGGGGCATCATGTTTCCTCACAAGGGATCAAGAGTGACCCTGCTAAGATAGGAGTAATTTTTGGTCTCCCCTCTCCAAAAAATTAAAAGGAAGTAAGAATATTTCTTGGTCATGTGGGTTACTACCGTTGTTTTATTGAAAATTTCACTAAAATTGTTGCACCACTTTTTAAAATACTTATGAAGGATATAGAGTTCCAATGGGCTGAATCATGCCAAAGTGATTTTGAGTTCTTAGAAGCTAAACTATCAGTGGCACCAATACTTAAGGTTCTTGATTGGTCCCTTCCTTTTCATATATCCACTGATGCTTTTGACATAGTCATAGGAGGATTTCTTTGTCAAAAAGAAGGCGAAGCATCTTATGCTATATATTTTATTAACAAAAATATGATGCCTGCCAAACTAAATTACACTATTATTGAGAAGGAGTTTTTGGCAGTAGTCTACTCTATTAATAAGTTTCGCCATCATATCATAGGATATGAATTTTTTTTGCATACGGACCATTTTGTCATCAATTTTTTTATGAATAAGCCAATTAGCAATGGTAGGGTGACCCGATGACTTCTTCTATTGCAAGAATTTAATATCACTATTGTTGATCGACCTGGTAGAGAAAATTTGGTAGCAGATTCTCTCTCTCGTATTCAACATAATGATGGTTCTAAACCACTTGATGGTACTTTCTCTAATGAACATCTACTTTCTGTGTCTCTTCAAATGCCTTAGTTTGTAGAAATTGCTAATTATTTGGGAGCAGGGAAGTTACCAAATCATTTGTCTCCTCATGAGAAATGTCGATTTGTCATCTAGAGTTCTAGTTACTCTTGGGTTGATAATGACCTTTTCCATACCGACCCATATATTATTATTAGACGATGTGTACGAGAGAATAAGATGACATAAATCCTTCATGCATGCCATGATGGGCCATATGGAGGACACTTATTTGACAACTGAACAACATACAAAGTGTTCCGTTCTAGTTATTACTGGATAAGGATTTTTAAGGATGATTTCATATATGTTAGAGGATGTGATAGTTTCCCAAGAATGGGTAGACCTACATCATTGGAAGAGATGCCTTTACAGCCTTAGGTCATGATTGATCCTTTTGAGAAGTGGGATCTTGATTTTGTAGGACCAATATCTCCTATGTACTGCAAGAAGAAATACATCATGGTTTTCACAAATTATGTCACCAAATGGGTAGAAGCTAAATATTTGTTTCGAGCTACAGAAAAATATGTGGTATAATTTATATGAAGAGATATTCACTTGATTTGGTGGGCCTAGAGAAATTGTCACTAACCAAGGTTCTCAATTCACCTCTAAATTAATGGAAGAACTTACCATGAAATATAGTATACGACATTCCAAATCCTCACCTTACCATCCACAAGCCAATGGCAAGGTATAATAAACCAATAAGGTATTGGAATCTATATTAACCAAAACTATTCAGCTACATCGTAAAGATTGGGCATATAGACTCCTAGAGGCTTTGTCGGCCTACAGAACAACCTGGAGAAATACTACTGGACATACACCCTATGAGTTAGTATACAGGAAACAAGTCCTTTTACCTATTTAATTCCAAGTTAAGACTTTTCATATGGCTGTACAATTACGTATGGATTTAGAAGAGGCACAAAAACAATGAATTTTCTAGATTAACGAATTAGATGAGATTAGGAAAGATGCACTCCAAAGGACAATGTTAATACAAAATCAACGAAGGAAATGGAATGATAAATTGATTAAGAAAAAGCAGTTGAATACCATAGATTAGGCATTTCTATTCGACTCAAGGTATAAAAATTTCAAAGAAAAATTAACTACCCATTGGATGGGTCCATATGAGGTAGTTACAGCCTTCGATAATGGGTTAGTAGAAATTAATACAATTGATGATTCAAAAACTTCCTTTGTCGTAAATGGACACAGACTTAGCCGTTATCATCAACCAATCTCTAGACAAGATTTCATGAAGAATGTCTTACAACAAAAGGAGATGGAGCTCGTTGAAGAGGAAGCCATTCCTCCTCCTCCTTATTATTAAACTATTTTTGTGTTGTTTTTTATGTACATATTTAAATATATGATAAGATGACTACATTTCTGTATGGAATTTGGTTGTATAATCATATTATGGAATTTTGTTAAATAAAATAGGAAGTCTCTTTACCTTTATCTAAACTTTGATAAATTTTATATGACTTTTTCTCGATGCATATGTTTTTGTAGCAAATAAAATTTGAATCATATAACAAGTGGTTTTTCAGTTTGATTACAAGTACCTTGTTTCTTTAACCAACCCATGAAATGTTTCCTGAAAAGGGAAGTTCTATAAGAACTCATAATTCAGCCTAATTGTTTTTTTTTAAATAAGGAGTTATAATGAAATTAAAATATTCCCTATATTCTTTATACCCACTATATTTGATGATTCCTTATGATTTTATGGTGATTGATTCAGATATGTATATTTAAGACTTATCATTAAAACAATTGCTTCGGACCTATTTTAATCATCTTGTGATTGAAAGTTCTATTTTACACCTAACGACTACTCATTGATCCTGTACTCATTATCAAAGCTTGTCTGTCAAGGATTTTTGAGAAAACTCATGAATAAGTGAAATTCCTTCTTGTTGGGAACATTACTTCTTTTTTATGAAAAAGATAGACTGATTAGTCCAAGAACAACTTTAATTTATTATCTTTTCGCATGATTTATAATTTAGGTCGTTATAAATTTTTCTTTACTTATAATGTTCACGTTCAAAAATATGAATTATGTGTTTAGCAGGATTAACTCGCTCTATGTACCAACCGAATTCCACATGTTTAAAAAAATACCTTTATACGAAGAAAAACAACTAGAGTACTGAACTGGCTTGCTGGCAGCGGGTCCATGCTAAGTAATATATTCAAACAAGGAAGCCTAGTAAGTGCAAGTAAACCTGTCAGGGTACTAAACAGGCTCACTGGAAGTGCGACTATGTTTACATGGTACCTAGATAAAACCCTTCGGGGTACTGGAAAAGCATGCTTGCAGTGGGGCAATATCGGGTAAAAGAGGTATGGTTAATGCATTACTATGCACATGGTTCGTAAAACAAAAGAGACTAAACAAACAAAGAAGAAACATGACAATCACATGACAATACATGTTTCAGCCAATTCCTCCTCATGTCATTTGAGAATAATTGTAAGTTGGACTTAGGACTCTATCATCTACTTCAATAATATCTAGGATATAATTATTCTAGAAATGGGACTCATATCTATAGAAATCTCATGAACTCTAGGGTCAACTTAAAATATTCTTTGGATGACAAGACATCCTTAAAATGAGGCATGCATGACTCATTTCTCCTATGTCATTTTTCACATCAATTATACTCTCGTTATTTGTATGATGTTCTTAATAAATGTTATTCTTGATGGAAATACATATTTCAATCATCTCCATTTACTAGTTAGTATTTCCTTTTCTTACTAAGATACTAGCTCAACATATTTAGAACTATTTATTATATTATTTGGAACTCAGTCATATTTTATTTGATGGCTTAAGGACATGCCATATTTTTGGTTTAGGGTAAGATTAGAACTGTTTTTACTTTTTGAATGTTTATAGAAAGTTTCAATTATTTCTAACAAAAGTGTAGATGTTTTTAGGATAATGCAATTAACAGAAGACCATTTTAAACCATGAGGGACAATGCAATAAAGGTTTAATAAAACTAGTTTACATCATCATATTGCATGCTTACAACCTAGAAATTTTACTGCATAATTAGCAGTTGTCAGATTCAGTAAAGCATATATTTTTACAGAAAATCCATATGAAGGATCATATGAAGAGTCAAATGCTGGTCCAAATGAAATTTCAAAAGACTATCCGAATTAAAACCATGATATTATAGCACCAATGGTTAAATATGTTAAGGTGTTAGCTTATTTTTTTTTTTTGGTAAAAAGTTAAATTAGCTGAACCGTACCCATAATTATTAAGTCACATCCACATGCTTACAACATCATTATGAATTCATTAGGACTAATTTCGACCTATGATTTTGATTACAATTTCGGCATAATATGATCTCATTTAAACTCTATATGGATGTGATATTATTGTAGGATATTTTCAATCATCATTACACTATCATTACCTTTATCCTCTTACCCAATTACACATGGAAATCATCAAGTGATCTATCATCTCGTTAATTTGGGTTATTATGATTTTGAATGTGTTTTATGGAATTGTATTAAGTGATGTATTCAACTTGTCCAAATTTTACTTTGGACATGCTTGAATTTATGAAAAACCTATGAATTCATTAACGCAGACGTCCTTTTGATGACACATGATTCAATATTTTCCATGATAGCATGATCGTTTAAGCGTTCCAAGTCTCTACCTGTGATCGTTCAATCGCTCAAATCGATCATGTTTTAAACTGATGGCCTTGTGTATTTCATTCCATTCTATCACCCTCACTTACCTTCGTCCCTACATAGATGTTTAGTCACCATTTTCTTGTATCCTTTACAAACCTTGCATCTTCGCCTCTGTTTGAATAATTCCTAACCATCTTGATCCCGAAATCTTTCAAGATTTGTTCCAGATGCTGGAATTTCAAGAATGTAGGGAGATTTTCTTTCGAGCAGGATGGAATCCATTTCTCCATCTTTTGCAGGGGTATGACGACGACATTTCGCTGATTTTTGCGAAAGGATTTGATGGTAAAATGGCTAGGTTTGGTCATCTCCTTTTTCCATTAACTCAAGAGTCCATTGCAATCACGACTAAGCTCCCAAGAGAAGGCACTCATTGGAATAAAAATTTGCTTCTCCCTCAGTCGTACTATGATTTGTCTCTTAAGCGGGGTTACCAGCATGTTGCAGGTACTAAAGGATTTCACTGAGAATTGATTAAGTTAGAATACCTCGACCCTTTGATAATCATCAACCGCCTTATAACCTACGAGGGTAATTTTAATGTGTTCAAATCT
The DNA here is from genome assembly GCA_001517045.1 of Pseudotsuga menziesii. Taxonomy (NCBI): domain Eukaryota; kingdom Viridiplantae; phylum Streptophyta; class Pinopsida; order Pinales; family Pinaceae; genus Pseudotsuga; species Pseudotsuga menziesii. Next base: position 108,332 of record LPNX010829228.1, on the reverse strand, counting down.
TGTCATCTTCGCTTACTAGCACATTTCATTAATGAGTAGTTTCTCAAATTTTCCATTTTATTTCCCCAAAAGCTTAGAGAAAATGTCAAGTCAAGTTAGGAAGAATACATTCAATCCTAGGGGAAGTTTGTGTCACCACATCTTGACTAATATCCTTATCTTGCATCAGCTCAAAGATAGGAATTATAATTGGGATAATTTCATGTTTAAAGTCCTGAACCCTCACCTAAATGTTTGAAAATTCGCTAGGCATGCCCATAACTGTGACTCCTGTCAAACCCCTTCCACAAGGAATAAAAGACCTAAACTTGTGCACATTGACAAATATTCACTAGAGGCAAGTTCCCCTTCCCATTCACCGACCCTTGTCAAACTCGTGTCTGCTGAATTTTTACCTTTTCCGTGAGTTTGCACTAGGAACCGGAAGTTGAAATCTGTCGAGTCCACTATGCAGCCCATCGTCCAGACCATGGTTCATCCCATTGTTTAGACCGGTCATCTAGATAGTATCGCCAAAGTGGATAAACCCATCACTAATTCACCTTTTTTCACATTGGTGAGTGTCTCAGCTGAATTGCTCAAATATGCTACTCGTGAGACTGTCCCTACACCTACTCATGGCATGAGTCTTGAAAGACAAATTTCCTCTGTTGAACTTGAGACACCATCCAGGGAATTGAGTCCTCCTCGAGACTCCAAGCATCCCATAGACCCAACCACTCCTCATCAGCCGACAGTAGACCAACTAACTCAAGATTTGGAATGATCAACAAGTCAAAATGAAGAAGACAACAAGATAATTGTAGATCTTCTACAAGAGAATAAGGAGTTGTGTATTCAAGTTAAGACCATTGAGGACCTTAACAAGGCCATTACTTATTCACATGACTCTCAACAAGACAGGAACACTGTTCTAAAAGCACAATCTATAAAATTGAAATTTAAGTCCACTATTTCATCAGCTAAGTCGAAGGCAGCTTCTGATGCAGCTCTGCCTTCTTCCTAAACTCCATTTTTTTTGCTCAGTGGGTCCTGACATCTCTCCAATTTGGGGGAGTGTTGATCCTAGTTTTGTCACTATTATTAACTTGTAATTTACTCTTTTGGAATCTATTCTTCCACCTTTTTGACATATTTCTTCTCATACATATTATCATTCATCCCCAGGTATGAAGGCATTTGTAATTTATGCAAGTCTTGGGGTACTTTTATTATTTCATGATTTTACTAAGCAATTCTGTGATATTTGGAAATATGTCTGATATATGAATTTGTTTTGTATATCATAGTATTTAAATGAGCCAACATTGGACACACATTCATGCTAGATACATGTAGAGCATATCTAGCTCGCTATTCAGCCTCCTGATTAGCCACGCGCTGTTAGTTGGCATATTCCCAAATGATTAAAGTGCAAAAAAGTCTTTACTTGTTTTGTTTTTCATGTGTTTGATGTTACGATGGTCCTTTCTCTAATAAGAATTTCCATTCTGATTTCTCCATTCGAAACCACAATCCAAGTCCACATTAATGAGAATCTATACGCTGTAGCATGCGCGAGGAGAACCAACGCGCGAGACAGCGGGAGGAGGAATATGCGTTGTCATATGGTTTTTTGTTTGCCATAAAGGTTGAATATTTTAGTAGTGGTAGATCACTAAAAGGGTCAAACTGCTCATCCTTGTAAAAATTATATATAGTCTCCCCCAAGCGAGAGCAGAGTTAGTTAGCTGGTTTTGTAAATCTGTCAGTTGACATTAGAGAAGAAGCTCTGTAAAAACTCTATTGTGAATGTTAATATAAGTTATATTTTTAATACATATACATGTCCCTGTTCTTGTGACCGATTGATTGAAGTGCCACCCTAATTACTGAGAGGGCCCTGCAACAACTAGTGGTCTCCATTTCTGTATATGTTCTTGTTGTCTCCTTTTTCGCAGATAAGTAGTTTCTATTTCTGTTTTGTTTATGCAAATTGGTTTCCTGTCAGTTGATATTGTTCATTTTCTTGTTTCCTGTAGCATATGTTTTATTATGAGTAATGATGTGCTGCTAGTATAATTTCTATTTCTTGAATTAAGGTAATCGATCGCACGTGTAGTTTATTTCTAGTTTTCCTTTCAGCTCTGCTTCCAGTTTCTCTTTCAGCTTAATATCAAATGTTATGTTTTTAATTAGAGAGAATTTAGTTAATTTAGTATCTTAGGTTTATTTTGTAGTTAGAATTAGTTCTGTCAATTCTTATTTAGCTCTAGACTAGTTTTAGTTATATTCCAGTTTGTTTCATTTCATAATTGGGAATAGTCTCTTTACAACCACAGACTAGTACGAGTAATCCCTTTGTTATTTCAATTATTAACTAGGTTCAATTACTGTCCTTTATGCATCTTATTCTCATATGCACGAAATCAGCTGATATTTGGATCATCTAGGCCATTTATTTCCTAATTTTCATTGTTTTCCTCAAACAAGCTATCATTTGACCATTCGTTCAGACTGTCGTTCAGCCCTTCATTCAACCTTTAATATTTCCCATTCTCTTTTAAGCCCATTTAAAGTTCTATTTCTTTGGATTTTGAATTATGTTCTATTTTATAATTAGACAATGGGTGTATCTATAATTAAGACTTTAGTCTAAATCATTTAAAGTATCTATCAAGTTCAATCCCTATGTATCACCTCCCTTTACTTTAATATGTTTTGAATTGTATCTTGTTCTATGTCTTATGTTTCTGATTTCTTCATTCATTACCGTTGTAACGTTTGGTAATTCTATCTCTAGTTTAGTTTAATTTATCTTTTTGTATATTGATTTTAGGGTTATACATGTTAATTTCTAGAGAAGCACGCTGGTACTTTGTAAATTGATCGTAGCATAGGACCCATTTCCTTCACTATGTGGTTACTAAAAATATTTGTAGAATAGGATTTAGAGGAGTTTTCTTTATTAAGTTTTCTACTTGTTTCTAAGTCATATTTTCCTCACACATGTTTCATATAAGAGTAGTATACCTTTAACTTTCAAGAAATTACTAAAAGAGTTTTGTTTCTTAATTAATATATTAGTTGTTCTTAATATCCTTTTCGTTAAAGTCATTTTATTATGGAATAAATCAAAATGTTTACTATCACCTATAATTGGACACTACTTAGTTTGCATATATTTGTAGAAGTTAAGTTAGACGTAATCCCATTCAATTTCTTTATTTCTTTCCAAAGCAATTTTTATACAGCTCATTCTCCAGTACTGATAACCATGAATGCATATCCTTGGAACAATCAAGGAGAGTTAATTAAATAGTCATAATATTGTATTGACTAACATAATGTATGGTAAGAGTTCTAAATCTGCTCTAAACCTTTCTAATTCACAGATTAAGAAGCAGAATAATTAATTAATAAAGTACATTGTAAAGGGGTATTTTAATTTCTTAGAATAGTGCTATTCATAAAATACATAGTTTACGGTTGAGAGAGTAGAGTAGTATAGCTCTTGCTCTAATCTAGTAAACTTGTCCTAGACTAGTTACCTCACTAGTTGAATTTCTAGAGTTTGACTCGTTTTTCATTTTGAAATATCTTTGGATATTTTCTTTATTAAAATATTTCCATGACACCTTAGGAGCCCTTCTTCCTTCGGATATATTTTGTATCGGCTCTAAGATTACAAACCTTGGTCGATAATTAAATATTTGGTGGATTAATTGAGACAATATAACACCTAACAAACATCTTATTTTCATCGTCATTGTTTGGATTTGATTATTGTTTTCCTATCAAAACTTATTTTTTTGTATCTTGGAGTCTTCATTTTGTGTAGCATATCTTTGGAATTTATGTCATACGATTTGAATCCCCTATTTAATGGCAATTTTTGATGAAAAAAAAATTGAATAAAATCGAACAAGACTTTGAAGTTTGAAACCCTTCCCTTTATCTATGTGCTATGATTCCAATAGAGAATCATATGCATGAGAAGTCATGAAGTTTAGTTACATTGATTCAAATACCTTACTCCTCCTCCTTTGGAAATGATTTACTCTTAAAAATCTTGATTGTATGAGAATTTGCAAAAAAAAATCCACTTTCTATGGTCTTTCAATTTTCTTACCATAATCATAGTTATAAAGATTGAAGGATACCTTTTTTTAGGTAACAAGAAGAGGTTTAAACAGGTTCCTTTGGAAATGATTCAGTCTTAAGAAGCTTGATGGTATGAGAATTTCCAAAACAATCCACTTTCTATGCTCTTTCAATTTTCTTACCACAATCATAGTTTTAAAGCTTGAAGGATACATTTTTCTAGGATAGGAAGAGGTTGAAGCAGGGGAAAATGCTTTTGAACAAGAAAAATGATTTAGAAGCATATTAATGTTGGTTATGTTAAATGGAAACTAATCTAATTAGTTTATGGGATTTTTCTCATTACGGATGTTTACGGGAAGTTTCTCATAACCGGCATAACCGGTAATGGTTTACTCATGTAACTAAATTCATGAAGTATATATAGTGCATGGTTGGGATGCACAATGTAGAGAGTTGTCTGTGAGGTTGAGACCATCTTGTAATCTCTCTTTCTCTATTAATGAGCTTCAATAATTTCCCATGGATGTTTACCCATGTTGGGGTTTTAACACATGAAATGGTGGTGTTCTAAATGCTGTTATTAATTGTCTAATTATCTGAATGCGTCTCTTGAATTTAACGAGTGGTATCAGAGCTATTGGATAAGAGAAAAAGATTTAGCTCGTTGCTATAAGATACCACATGCTGGAGGACCGGAAGTTTAGATTTAGGAACAATCCTGGATGTTGAAGAGCCAGCGTATGAGAATAAGACCACCCAAAAAAAATAATACTAGCATTACAAATCCAGTGAATGAATATTGCAGTGAAATCATGAGCCTGCATCTTTTTCGACTATTGAGCATGGAGGTGATAGCCTGCATCCCGTCAGACTGTTGAGTGTTGAGGTGACAGCCTACATCTTGTCCAACCATTGAGTGTGGAGGTGACAACCTACATCTTGTCATATTGTTGGCAAACATTGAGGAGTGTGGGTGGAAGGGTTTGTAGACTGTTGTGCTAAAGATCCTGCATTAAATACTGTTCGCAGACGTGGATGAGTGCGGGTGGAAGGGTCTGGAGACCATTGTGTTAAACATCCTGCTTTAAGAGCCTCACACTGAATTGTGAAAAAAAAAATCTACCTTGGATCGTGGAAGGGTACGGGCAGCCTGAAGAAACTGAGCCTGCTGGAGCCGTATGGAGATAAGACAATAATAATAAAAATACTTTGAAAATATTTTTTTATTATTATTATTGGAAGTATTTGGAATATATATATTTATATATTTTTGGAAGGCTGAAATTGGATGTTTTGGAATAATATAAAAGTTTGGATAGATATATTTATTTCCAATGTATGAAAAAAAAGGGAATAACTAGCAATGATATATATATAATTTAAAGGTTGAAAAGTTTAAATTATATATATAAGACATTCAAGCCAATAATTACATTTTGGAGAATATAGTATTGGAGTGTTGTTTGGGGTGAAAATAATTTAAAAGGTTGAAATTGAAAAGTTTAAATTATTTTTCAAAGGTGTCTAACACGAAGTTTGAGATTGAAAAATTTAATGGTAAAAACAATTTTTAACTTTGGAAGTTAAAGATGCGAGATTTATTAGTTCAACAAGGGTTACAAAGAGATTTAGACGGGAAAAGAAAAAGACCTCTCACCATAACAGATGATGAATGGGAGGATCTAGATGCCAAAGTGTTAAGCACAATCCATTTCTATCTTGCGGATGATGTGTTATTTAACATTATTAGAGAAACATTAGCAGCAAGATTGTGGAACATACTAGAAAGTCTGTATATGACTAAATCAGTAACAAACAAAATTTACTTGAAGAGAGAGTAGTATGGTATGAGAATGAAAGAAGGTATGAAAATTGCAGATCATTTCAATGTTTTTAACACTTGTATTTACGAGCTGGGTAGTATGGATGTTAAAATTGATGATGAAGATAAAGCAGTGAATATTTTATGTACTTTACCTTAGTCTTGGGGTCTAGTAGTTTCTTCCATTAGCCTTAGTACAACTGATACTTTAGAATTTGACAATGTTGTTGGAGCATTATTGTCTAAGAAATTAAGGAAGAAAACCAATCTTGAAATCTCTTCGCCAGAAGATTTAGTTGTTAGAGGTCGTTTCAGGGAGAAAGGAGAAAAGTCAAGAGATACTTCCAGGTCTAAGTTGAAGGGAAGAAAGAGTAAATTAAAATGTTGGTACTGCAACAAAACTGGTCATCTCAAGAAAGGCTATTGGAAGAGACAAGAATCCAAGAAGGATGACTCCAAGTCAGAGGCAAACTTAGTTAAGTATTCTGATTCAGGTATGATTGATGAGGTCTTATCTATTTGTAATATTTCTGAATGTAATGAGGAATGGTTATTATATTCCGGTGCTTCACACCATATCTGTCCTCATAAAGATTGGTTTGCTTCCTATCAAATAGTTAATGATGGAATAGTTCTTTTAGGAGACAATCATTCATGTAAAACTGTTGGGGTGGGAAGTGTTAAAATTAAGATGTTTGATGGAGTAATAAGAACACTTACAGATGTTAGACATTTACTTGAGTTAAAGAAAAATTTAATTTATTTAGGAGTATTGGATGCTTGTGGTCATAAGTTTACAGGTTTTGATGGAACACTAAAAGTTTGCAAGGGTGCTTTAGTGGTCATGAAGGCACAAAGGACAAGAAACCTTTACAAACTGGTTGGAAGAACGCAAGTTAATGGTACTGCATTAGTATCTGAAGAAGAATTAGGACCCACTCAGATATGGCATCACTATCTTGGCCATATGAGTGAAAAAGGGCTTCAGGTATTAATGAATCGTAAATTGCTTCCAAACATGAAAAATCTGAATTTTATGTTTTGTAATCATTGTATATATGGAAAGCAGTGTAGAAGTTTAAAGAAGGTAGTCATGTAAGTAAAAGTGTACTTGACTATGTTCATTCTGATATATGGGGTCCGTCTCCTACCATTTCATATGGGGGAGCAAAATATTATGTATTATTTGTAGATGACTTTTCTAGAAAGGTTTGGGTCTATGTCCTTAAAAGAAAAGCTGATGTGTTTAATACGTTTAAACAATTTAAAGTGATGGTTGAAAAAAGAACTAGTAGGACAATGAAGTGTTTAAGGACGGATAATGGAGGTGAATTTACTTCTTTGGAGTTTGAAAAATACTATAAATATGAAGGGATCGTCAGACACAAAACAAATGTATACACTCCTCAACAAAATGGCGTTGTAGAACGGATGAACATGACTCTTCTAGAAAGAGCAAGGAGCATGCTAAGTAATGCTAATTTGGGGCAAGAGTTGTGGGCAGAAGTAGTTTCTACTAATTGTTATTGTAATAGATTGTAAAATTCAGGAAGAGGTATGGACAAATCACTCCTATGATTATTCAAATTTTAAAATCTTTGGTTGGGAAGCTTATTTAGTTACTTTTAAAAATCAACGTTCTAAGTTAGACCCTAGATCAAATAAGAGCATATTTGTTGGTTATGATGATGTTATGAAAGGATATGGGTTGTGGGATCCTACTTCCCACAAAATTGTCATTAGTAGAGATGTAATTTTAGATGAATCTTCTCTAATTAAATCTGAAAGTGTAAGAGTTGATGTGGAACAGGAACATGCAATATCAAAACAACTAATTCAGTTGGAGAACCAATATTCTAATGACTCGAAGAAACAAGAATAAGTTTCTGGTGAGAGAGAAGTCATAGAAGAGGAAGAAATTCAAGAAATTGTTGAAACCCCACAGCCTACACCAAGAAGATCATTAAGGGAGAGAAAACCTGCTAAGAGGTATACTGATTTTGTTTCGTCTATTTTATTTATTGATGATGGATAACCTTCTTGTTTTCAGGAAGCCATTGATTGTATTGACAATGCAAAGTGGAAGGTGGCGATGAAATAATAAATTGATTCTTTGGAGAAAAACAAGACATGGGAATTGGTTAAACTACCCGAAGATAGAAAAACAGTTGGGTGTAAATGGGTCTTCAAATTGAAAAAAGGAGTTGATGCTAAGGTTGAAAGATACAAAGCCAGACTGGTCGAAAAAGGGTACTCTCACATGGAAGGTATATATTATCATGAGATTTTTTCACCAATCGTTAAGCTTGTATCTATCCATTTTGTGTTAGCATTAGTTGCATTACTTGATTTGGAGTTAGAGCAACTAGATGTTAAAAGATCTTTCTTACTTGGAGATTTAGATGAGGAGATTTATATGGAACAACCAGAAGTTTTTGTACAGCATCAAAAAGGTAGATTAGTTTGTAAGCTCAAGAAATCATTGTATGGCCTGAAATAGTCACCCAGGTAATGGTACAAGAAGTTTGATTCTTTCATGCTGAGCCAAGGATATACTAGGAGTGAGTATGATCATTGTTTATACTTCAAAAAAATGAATGATATATTCATTCTCTTAGTATTGTATGTTGATGATATGCTTATAGTGAGAAAAATCATGGACGAGATTAACACATTGAAGGCTCAGATGGCTGGGAATTTTTATATGAAGTATTTTGGAGCTGCAAAACAAATCTTGGGTATTGAGATACACAGAGACAGGAAAAATGATAAACTCAGTTTTTCATAGGAGAAGTATGTTGAGAAAATACTTGAAAGATTCGAAATGAATAAGGCAAAGCTTTTGAATGTTCCTTTGGCTTCCCATTTTAAACTTTCGTCAAGTTTATGTCCTAGTAGTGCTGAAGAAAAGGATTATATGTCTCATGTACCATATTCCAACTCAGTAGAATGATTGATGTATGCAATGGTGTGTACTAGACTTGATATTTCACATGTGCTAGGTGTTGTTAGTAAGTACGTGGCAAATCCAGGAAAAGAAAATTGGAATGCAGTGAAATGGGTGCTTCAGTACTTAAGAGGCACATGTGACTATTGTATCACCTTTAATAGTAATAGTGATTCTATGTGCGGTTTTGTTGATTTAGATTTTGCAGGTGATTTGGACAATAGGAGGTCTATTTTAGGTTATGTCTTTACTCTTGCAAGTGGTGCTATAAGTTTAATGTCAAAGCTTCCAGACACCGTTTTTTTATCCACGACAGAGGCTGAATACATTGCTGCCTCACATGCTTGCAAAGAGGTAATTTGGCTCACAGGTCTTCTTAGAGAAATCAGAAGGTTGCAAAATAGCGTGCGTGTCTTCTGTGACAGTCAAAGTGCTAGTCATTTGGCTACAAATCCTGTTTATCATAGTAAGACTAAACATATTGAGGTAAAATATAATTTTGTAAGACAAGCCATTAGTGAAGGTGGAGTAGATTTGAAAAAGGTCCATACTAAAGGAAATAGTGCAGATATGTTCACAAAACCTCTATTGCTAGAGAAGTTACGTTGGTGTGTAGCTTCTCTTGGTTTGAAGAAAAGGTGATAAATAATCTTGGGAAAATTATTTGTAAGTTTTGTTGTCAAGGTGGAGATTTTTAAATGACAACTAATATAATTTGTTTATGCGAGTTTTCTCATTACGGATGTTTACCGGAAGTTTCTCATAATGGGCATAACCGGCAGCGGTTTACTCATCTACCTAAATCCATGAAGTATATAGTGCATGGTTGGGATGCACAATGTAGAGAGTTGTCTGTGAGGTTGAGATCGTCTTGTAATCTCTCTTTCTCTATTAATGATCTTCAATACTTTTCCCGTGGATGTTTCCCCATGTTGGGGTTTTACCACATGAAACGCTCGTGTTCTAAATGCTCTTATTAATTGTCTGATTATCTTAATGTGTCTCTTGAATTTAAGAGGTTAACAAATCCTAATTATTAGGTGAATTATGGAAAATACAAAGATAAGATCCATGTTTTCAGAGTTAAACACAATGTTCCCCTAGGACGCGGGAGTGGGGAAATGCACATTCTGGACGCGTGGAGACCACCCCCAAATTTAGGAATATTTGGGGGGGTGCATGGGGTCGTCTCTAAAATTATAAAAATAAAATAAAATATCAAAAATAATAATTCATTTGATGTATATTAATGATTGTGGAGTGTAAATACTAAATATATTGATTTATTTTCAAAGTAGTACCAAGTAGGAATTGTAAAAAGTGAAAATAATGAATTTCTCATGGCCATGGTGCGGGGAGAAACGTTTCGCTAGGAGTCCCCAAGTACCCAGGACCCAGGGCTGATTGGAAAAGTGTTTCTGTTCACCATTTAGATGTTTGGTCATTTTTAATTCTTCATGTGGTATTGTTTTTTCCTATTTCATATGAAAAAAATAGGATAGTCTATACTCTTTGATCCATGAAAGAAATTGATGATGTTTGGTCATTTCTAATTTTTCCTCTGCTCTTGTTTTTTCCAATTTCATATGCAAAAAAAATAGGATAGTCTATACTCTTTGATCCATGAAAGAAATTGAAAGGATTCTTTGACATCTACACTTTTATCTTTTTTACAATCTATGTTTCAATGAACTTTCTGAAGTCTTCTAAGCCAACTTTTAAAAATATTGCTTCAAGCCTGTGCCTATATTGTTTTAACTTAATGTTTTTTTAAAGTCATGGATCTTGAATATCACTATCAGTGCATATTTTGTAGCTGAAATATCATTGTTTCTAACATCAATGACATGGCTGGTGTTGCATATTACCATGCTACATTTTTTTAACACATATAGTATTGGTTCATGTTGCTCTAAACATTTTAACAGTTTAGGCATGGGGAACGAGTGATCTTTTGAAAAGAAGCTTCAAGCAGAAGATGAATTATGAACTATCAGAGAGAAAGGAAAATGAAATCAAATGAAAAAGTAAAGCAAAAAATATATATATATAGTTTATTGTTAAGAGGTACTAAGTTGAGCTACTACAATGTCTTACTCAAAGGACGGATCACATCCATGGCCTCAAAGGACGGATCACCTAAAGTCTACTGGTTTAATAATAGTTTTCTGGAAAATATCGATGGATAGTTTTTTATTTATTTATTTTTTATTTTTGAGGGTGAATAATGAATAATATGGACAAAGTCGACTAAATTTAAATATGTGATGTATAGAATTGAGGGGATATTGCATAGTTAAGTTAATACTTGGCATCTATATTATTTTCATAACGAAAACATTAGAGAGTTAAAGAAAACTACGAGAGCTTGTTGCAGAGTGAAGGAAAGCACAATTACTACTACGGAGTAGTCTAACGGGTCGACGATTTCGCCCGGCATTAGACTACTCCGTCTACCCACGCCGTTAATTCCTCTCGGCATCCGGCACGTCCATCCAGAAATGGATCCCTTCCTAATCTTCTTCTCAACGTGATTTTGAACGTGATTTTTACCATGGATTGCTTTGTCTTGGTCTCCACACCACGGGCAATCTTATACTCAATTTCCATGACAACCTGTTGGATTCTGTGCTTGAATCACTGCTTTTTTTTTCTAGTTTCCTTGGTGCTTTGCTTCTTTTTCACACAGAGATTGAAAGTATGGGCAGCCACGCCTCTTTCCTGGTCACAGGAATCTACAGTGAAAAAACCATCCAGGTAGTATGCTCAGACGGCACTGTGAGAAACTTTCATAGAACAGTTAATGCCGGCCAAATCATGTTGGAATTCCCTGACTATCTATTCTGTCACTCCGATTTCCTCTACATCGGCCAGAAGACGTTGGTTTTTTCTCAAAACGATCAACTAAAGGTGGGCAGCAAGTATTTTGTTCTTCCTAAACACTTCTTTCAGTTTCCATTATCATTCGTAACGCTCGCTTCCCTAATATATGGTCCTGTTTCTCCCACTGCGAGAGTATCAGCCCCTCTGCGCAGTATTGGACGTGAGGTTGCTCTCTGTCAACCGTTCCAGATTGAGAATTCCAACGTGGGCGGAGACAATCGGATCAGATTGTACGCAGACTTCATGACAAAGATTATGGATAACGGGAAGTTAAACTCCAATGAACGCGGCAATGCAGTGGTTGGGGATTTTGCAGATGATGGGCAGCGTGGTCTCTGCAATACTCCAGAATTGCAGAAGGATTATGCGCAGTTGGTCAGGGCCACATGCCAATCTTGGAAACCAAAGCTTGAGACTATAAGGGAAAATGGGAGGAATGGAGTTTATATGAGATTCATCAAAGGAGGAGATCAAGACAGAAGAGCTCTTGGTTTGATTATAACAAGGGCAATTTTGACAGCCGTTTTTTTATTAAAAATGATGACCGTAGGGCACTTCCCCAATTCAAGAATGATATTTTAGTATTTTGTATACAGTAACATGTTTGATATCATCCCACATGATCTTTATATCGCTGGGATTATAAACCCATCGCACGAGAGAAATTTTGTGTGATTAAGAGTATTTCACAATTTAGGTTTCATATGAAGAGCACAGTAAGATCTTGTTCATACACGGATGGTCTTTATATTTTACATTTTTGGGTCCAAGAAAGTGGTTCTTCTTTTTACAGTAACTTTTACAAATATTGAGTTAAATATACAGTTAAGTCTGAAGTCTGAAGCACAGGTTTAAGAATCAGTTTTTAGGTGATTTTAGGATGATAAATTCCAGACTACTGGCAAATTTATATACAGACTGAACATGGTCAATGTGAGTTTAAGAAAATTGAATATGGTAGTCAATCTTTTTCATGTGTGGGGCTGGAAAGTTTCCTAAAAGAGTATAAGATTGCAATGTGGTACTGAGACCAAGACAAAGCGATCCATGGTAAAAATCACGTTCAAAATCACGTTCGGAAGAAGATTTGGGAGGGACCCATTCCTGGATGGATGTGCCGGATGCCGAAAAAAGTTAACGGCGTGGGTAGACGGAGTAGTCTAACGCCGGGCGAAATCGTCGACCCGTTAGACTACTCCTTACTACTACGTTATGCAGTGCTCACTCCCCTCTTAGTATGTAGGTGAAAATTAATCAACCAACTGTTATTCCTTCTTTCTGCTAGTCTATTGGCAAAAATTAACTATTTAGTGAAACCAACTTAAACATAAAAAGCCTGTAATAATAATTAGTAAATCATTGTTTACTACTTCCTCGTAAATGGGCTTAGGAATAGAATGGTTTACCATTACTTTTGAATAGCCACGTAGCAGCTGATATTATGTTTGGTGTCCCAAGAGCATTGAAATGTGTCGTTCATAGGTTTGTCAACCTGTGTTGTTAAGGTGCCTCTAATTTTTTGTAGCGAGTGGACCGGTGCATGCATTAGGCACTTGTACACTTATTCTTTCTATTTTATTTTTTTATTGGATATTAATAAAATTATTGTAGATTATCTTTTATGTATTTTGTAAAACAGTGGATTACAGAAGATCAAATTTTGATTAATAATATAAATTTTAGCAAAAATAAATAAATCTCTAAGTTTACTTGAAAATATATATATATATTAATATTAGAAAGCTCAATCCCAAACTTATTAGAAAAATATAGAAATTTGGAATGATTATATATAATTATTTTTTTTTAAAGAAAGCTCAATCCCAAGCTTGTTAAAAAAATATAGAAATTTGAAATGATTTATGTAATTTATATATGGTGACAATCCAAGGAGGGAGGCTGTTGGCAAAGTGAGAAAGTATGAAACTAGCTTTCTTTATCTGTGTTTTATTTGATTTGATCATTATAGTTTTGTATGTATGTCATAATGACATTACAATCTTTATAATATTATTATTTTATGGTTAAATGGAAAACAAAATGACAAGATTTACTTGCATTTGTTTCAAAATTTCTTTATCTTGTAAATTTTTTCTATATAATTTTGTAATGTTTGTTAGTAACTTTTGTTAGTAACAAAATAATAAAAAATAAAAATTTTAATTATCGTCCCAAATAAATGTTCGCAAAAAAACAACCTAATATAGGGAGATGTTGTAATGTTCCTACCTAACAGAACAATAAAAAATAAAAAATTTAACTATCCAAAAAAAATGTGAGTGAAAAAAAACACAATATGGATGAGATGTTTTAAAACCATGTGCAAAGCCTGCTAAACAACCCATGGTTTATGAGGGCCTTGCAAATGGTTTTAAGACCATCTGCAAGGCCTCCTAAACAACCCATGATTTTAGGAGGGCCTTGTACATGGTTTTAAAACCATGTATGAGGGAGATGTTGTAAGGTTAGTTCTTAACAAAATAAAAAATATTATATGTTGCCCATAAATAATATTAAATATTAATAATAAAAATATTATATGTTAACATTAAATAAAAATGTGTCTTTTGGCTTGAATGAAATCAATGGCTATACATAGAACATACCAAAGCTCATAGATACCTAAAACATGATAAAACCTAGAATTTGGATTGCAAGTTTACAACATTAATTTCATCAATTTAGACCTTTGAAATAAATAAAAAACAATGTGATTATTGAAATAAATTTTTTTAATTCAAATATTTCATAAGCTTCTTATGCTTTATACAGTTTTAGCTCATAAGCTAATAGATTATATCTTCTATATAATTGTGAAGGTTATTTAAATTTTTGAATTTTTTTATAATACATTCTACTTTTTTGCCTTGATGTTCTTGTGAATAGAAGGATATATTTTCCATAAATATATTTATAATAATAAATCTTTATTAATTAAATTATAAATTAAAAGTCAAATTCATATTGCACAAATTGTTTAAATAATGATTTTATAAATAATCTTAAAACAATTCATCCTTAAACTACAATAAGCTTTAGATCAATACAAGGGACTATAATACAATGTACCAAAATGTAACACTGAAACTCTTCTCATTTATTTGTATCGGTTGAACTATACCCATTAAAAAATACAAAATATCTTGTATACAAAAAGGTGATATCTTGAAAAAAATTATTACCAAATTTAATAGCATTATCATAAGGAGACTATTTTGAAGATAAGTCTATTGACATCTACATGTTAAGTGACTTATTTAATGATGAAAAGTTTACAATCAATTGTAAAACGTATCTCACAATTAATCTTTTAATCTTAGCAAAACCAAGATGGAAAACGTATCTCACAATTAATCTTTTAATTTTATTTTTCAAATTTTTTAATTCATTGGATACACTTATAACTATTTTTACATTGCACTACAAAAATATTGGAAAAGTGGGATTGCAGGAATATTAGAAAAACTGGATATTATCAAACAAAAAAATGTAAAGGGAAACTAAAGTAAAATTTTATTTGTAATAAATAAATTTTTAAAGTTGTGTATAACTAAACTTTGTAACCAACATTTTCATATTATTTCTAGAAGTATGTTTTATTAATACATAATTTATGCTAATTCATTTTTTTTTCTTGCTTTATTTTAAATTTAATTTCAACATAAGTCTTAAGATGGTATCTAATGTGTATGAAGATTACATAGTATATTGTATGTGTTAAGAGCTCCATAATGTACTAAGATCTATATTATTTTCCTAAATTGTTATTTTCATGTTTTATATTACTTTCATTTGTATAAACCATCATCAATCCATCCTAAACTTGGATTTACCAATCACCAAGAGGGCTCCAATTTCTTGAGGTGTAACTTTTTTTAATCTTAAAATTTTTATATGCCGACATAATTTTCGAATATAATTTTTATATTTTTTTTAGACGGTCTGTGAAGAACCTCAGCAAAACAATGTATTATTTTGTAGAAGACTATTACATATAAAGGAAATCAAAACCATTATCTACAGTTATATAATGAGATTATTAATGAGAATTTATTAACTAATAACTGGAATATTATTTACAATGGAATTCTGAAGGATTATTCAACATTCTCCCCTTAATCTGAAGCGACATCTCACATGCCAAGCTACATTTCATTTTTTTCAAACTTTTCATGGCCCAATGCTTTAGTAAAGATATCTTCAATTTTCTATGAAGTAGAGAAATGTGTTCGATGAATGGTTTTGGCCTCAACATCATGTCGAATCAAGTGATATTTTGTATTGATATGTTTGGTTCGATCATGGAACTTTTTATTCTTCGCCAATTGAATTTTGGAAGAGTTGTCAACAAAGAGAGGCATTGACATAATTTATTTTTCGTGCAAGTCTTTAAGTATTTTACGAATCCAAATGATTTGTTTTGTGACTTGAGATGTTGCAACATTTTCGGCTTCAATTGTAGAATCAACGGAAATATATTTCTTTTGAGATCTCCAAGTGATAGTTATTTATCTAAGGTTCATCAAATAATCTGAAGTAGACACCCCATGCTCTTTATCTCCATCAAAATCATAATATTCATAACCAGTGAGATGGAAGTATGGAACTTTAGAATATTTGATGCCATAAGATTGAGTTCCATTTAAATATTTGAGCACCCACTTTGCTGGTTTCCAATGACCTTCATGGGGCTAATGCATAAACCTGGAAAATGTTCCTACAACAAAAGTTATGTTAAGACGAGTAGTAGTAAGATAAATTAAACTTCCAACAAGCTTCATGTATGTTGTTTGATCTTCAAATGTGCTACATTTATTTGAAGTAAGATTTAGATTCTATTCCATCGGTGTAGAAACATAATTACAATCCCACATACCAAATTTGCTCAATAAATCACCAACATATTTTTTTTTGACAGATAAAAATGTTCTTTGGATTTTGACCTACTTCAATTCCTAAATAATAATATAATAATCCCAAATTCATCATATCAAAAACCTTTTCCAACTCTCTTTTAATAGAGGCTTTGATCCAGGTCGTTCCTAGGTGCACGCCGTGGACAAAAGTCGACTGAATGAGTCGAGTACTGTTATGGAGAAAGCATATAAGAAGAATCAACAAAGAAGGAAACACACTAGGTCGACAAGAAATATACACGCAGACAATATGCAAGAATTCGAACCAATTTATTACCTCTGCCCCATGAAAGATGGAGGAATAAAATATAATGTCTATATTACATAATGTACATGATTATATATGATGCTGAGACGCTTGGGTGACTACTCGCTATGTTCATTTACAAAAAATTTATATCGGTTCAAAAGTTCAACCGTCATAGAGCATGTCGATATGTTTTATTCTAGGTGGACCTATCGAGGTGAACCTGTCGATTGCAAAATTGCCAGTTGAACATGTTAAGGAGAACCTGTCGGCTGCTGAGGTGAACCTATCAGCTGCTAGTCGGATCATTCCTCCTTCATTAAGAAACAATTTTCTCCACTAGTAGAGTACCATTTTCCTTGTGGGGAAACTTGTTGGTGACTTCACTAGTAGAGTACCATTTTCCTTGTGCAGTGATTTGTCCATCTTTAGCCGCTTGAAACAAGGGGATGGAGTTCATCCTTGTAAGGCATATTCATTGTACCACAATGGTGTCACAAAGAAGAGGTTCCTAAACATTTGGATGGGTGTCTTTAGGTTCTGCTATCTGCAAGTCATTCTGCTCCAACAATGGTGCATGGTATGGTTGAAGTAGATCTACATTGAAAAATGGATGTAAGCCAAGGCATGCAGGCATGTCGAGCTGAAAAGCATTTTTGCCAATCTGTTTAAGGATACTGTATGGAAAATATCACAGAGGTTTCATATTTCTATATGGACTAGTGAAGTGCTCCTTCTTTAGATATAACTAGACCTGATCCCCAATTTGGAATGCATGAGGAATACGATGCTTGTCATGTTGGGACTTATATTTTGCATTTGCTCATTGTAACATCTATTGTGGTTGATTATGAATGTTGTATATTTGATCTCTAAAATTCAATGATTTCTCCACTTCTCATCCTTTGAATTCGGTATTTTTCGACTGTGTTGAGGAATTGATTAAGTCAATAGGATTTGAGGGTTGAAATCCATAACATATCTCAAATGGAATCTTTCTCATAGAGCAATGTTGAGCACGATTGTAGCTGTGTTGTATGTAAGGGAGGATTTCATCCAATGTTCGATGATGCTTTTTGGTTGTACATGTGAAGCAATTATCCATCTATTTGCAGAAGGAAGGTTGTCGACAAAGAAAGTCTTGTACCGAGCTGTTGCCAGATATTTTTCCAAAATGTGATGACAAATCTAGCATCTTTGTCTGAAATATTATTCATCGAGAGGCCGTGGTGTTTTCACACATGTTCAAAGAATATTTGAGTATTCTGATGTGCTTTCATAGTCTTCTTACATGGTAAGAGTATAGCGATCTTGGAAAATATGTCGACTACTACTAATATCACGTCATGCTGATGTTTGGTAGGAGGATATCCCGTCAACTAGTCAATAGAAATAGATTCCCATGGCCGACTAGAAAATGGAATGGGTGTGTACAGTCCTTGCCATCGATTCGACGATTTAGCAATGGCACAAACCACAAACGATCGAATGTACTTGTTGACATCATATTTAAGTGAAGGCCAATAAATATACTTTTGGGGGATAACAATTGTTTTTGTGACTCCAAAATGTCCTACATTATTGCTATAGTGTGCGTCCCAAATGAGCTTTTGTCGGTGCTCACCAATCGGTACACAAAGCTGTCCAAGCTTGTATAGCAAGGTGTCTTTCAAGAAGAAGTCAGCAGTGAACAAATTATCGATTTGAAGCTGTCGATTATTCTAGAAAAATAATAGTCTACCAAATACAAATGCAACCAACTAGTGGTGTCATAACCCTGCATACTCATTATTGTAGATAATAGAGTAATGGGTGGTATGTTCAGACAATGAGCTACAGCATTGGATTTTCCTTTTTGATACTTAATTACTAGCTAAAATTGTTGTAGGTAATTAATCCACTTGAGATGTCGAGTTGTATGTAGTTTCAACTGAGTCAGAGTGAACTGCAAAGGTTTACAGTTAGTGAGGATGACTGTTTCCTTGCCAAGAATGTAGTGTCTCCATTGCTTAAGATCTTGCACAATGGCATACAATTATTTTTCATGTTTCGAGTACCTTCTCTCACTTTCGTTAAAATTCTTAGAATGAAATGTGACTTGGTGACCTGATTGAGTGGTCAATGTGCCGAGGGCATAGTATGATGCATTCGTCTCAATCTCAAAGGGCGGATGCAACTAGGTAACACAAGTATCGGTGTAGTACAAAGCTTGTTTCTGATTTTTTCAAGATCTTGTTGTTGTGTCGGTGTCCATTCGAAGACACTTTTCCCATTTCCTTTCGTTAATTGATTCAAAGGCCATGCGATGTGACTGAATCCAAGTATGAAACGTCGATAGAAATTTTCCAAACCAAGAAAACTCCTTACTTCTTGAATGTTTTGAGGAATGGGCCAATATTTTAGGATATGTACTTTTTATGGGTTGACATGAATGCCTACAGAGTCAATTACATTCCCCAAATATTTGATGCTGGTCATCACAAATAAGCATTTGTCCATTTTTAGATATATTTGATGTTACTGGAGAGTGTCGAAGACTTGTCGAATTTCTTCGACATATTATTCCCATGATCAAATGAAAATAAAAATATCATCGAGATAGACAATGACACATTTACTGATTAAATATCATAGAAGGTCATCCATATATCTCATGAAGGTTTCAGGTGTATTGGTTAAGCTGAAAGCATGCCTAACCATTCAAACGATACTTCCTTGGTTTTGAAAGTCATTTTCCATACATTGGTGGACTCGATTGGAATCTGGTGGTACTCTGACTTGAGGTTGAGTTTCGTAAATAACTTGGCACATTTAAGATTATCGATGAGTTCATAAATCCATGGAAGAGGGTATCTGTTCTTCACTAAAATTTTGTTGAGATCCCGTTAGTCAATGCACATGTGCCAAGTCCCGTCTTTCTTTGGAACCAAGACTACTAGACTTCCAAAACGAGAGGAGCTAGGGAATATTTGTCCCTTGTCGATGAAATCCTGGATTTTCCTACAAATTTCTTCATTTTCGAGGATGGATCTTTTGTAAACAAATGGGTTAGGTGATGAAGAACTAGGAACAAGTTCAATGGAATGTTTTACCTGATAGTGCAGAGGTACTATGTCTGGTGATTGAAACATGTTTTGGTATTCTTCAAGAATGATGTTGATCTGTTGTTGTTGTCAAGAGCTACATTGGTCGGTGAGTCGACTCATTGTTGCAATCTCCCTAGAATGTTGAGGCTTGATCATGATTGATGTGAAATTTTGAACATGATTGATAAGCTTCTTTGTTTGTTTGGTAGATATGAGAAAAACCTTTGATGTGGGTTGTCGCTTTGGTATGCCATACCATTAATTTCAGATTTTGACAATCTCCTTCTGACGCCATGACTCATATGTACCATGTCGATCCCATAAGTAGGGTTTACCAAATAGAACATCTTCTACAGAAAGCTATGCCATGTCACATAGTGCTTCATCTTCAAAAGGCTTAATGAAGTAGGCAAGTTTTCATTGTCGTGTGATCCTTATTTCCTTGCCATCCTTCATCCAATCGATATTGTAAGAGTGAGGATGCACAGTGGTGACAAGACCTAATTTATTCACAAGATCTTCAGAAACAAAGTGCTTTTGGCTACCATTATCCACAATGAAATGTAATGGATTGTTATGAACCCATATCTATGTATGGAACAAGAGTTCTCGTTCCTCCTCATCGATGATGGTTGAGGCTATAAGATTGGTGGAGGTCGAATCCAAGAGAGTTGATGTATCTGGATTAGATTCTACCAAGTTTTCGTCGAACAAGTTAGATGTCGACAATTTTTCCAAAAATGTCTTCCGAGCTTTTCTTTCTAATGTATCATTCCATGATTAACTCTGATAATCAAACCATTTTGCAGTAGGATCTCGCTTGTTACAATCCCTCTTGTCATCTGAAAGTTTTTCTTTTGATGATTGGGCTTTGGCGGAGTCAGCTGAGAAGGATTCTTGACCTTGCTGGAGTCGACCGGTGACTTATTGTCGGATGTTTGACATGTTGGGTTGTTCATGAAACATATTTTTCCTTTATTTTTAGCTTGAAGCTTCTTGGCACAATGAAATGCATCCGGAAGTGTACTAATAGTCAGAAACTCCATCTCTTGCTAAATGTACAAGGATAAACCACTGACGTACTTCAGGACAAACAATTTCTCTTCTTCTTAGACACCAAGTCTAGCCATGAGTCGATAGAACTCGTCGGTGTAACTTTGTATGGATTGGTATTTCCATTTCCTTAGATGCTGCCACTTCTTGTACTATTGTTCAAGGTACTTGGGTGGATATAACTCCTTTAGGACATATTCAACAAATTTTACCCATGTGCTGATGGGGTCTTCTTATTTTTCCATCTTTGTCGATAGATTCCTCCACCAACAGTGTACGAAGGTTGACATACTTACGTAGGTCGTAATGCTGATCGTTTGCGCTTCGGAGAGTTTATTTATCACATAGTAAGATTCTATGTATTGTACCCAACTGTCAACGAATTTCAGGTCAATATTTTCTTCAAGGTTTAACATGTCCATATTCATTTTCACTTTGAAGGGGATGATTTTATCGAAGTGAGATCACGTCGAGGATTCTCCGGAGTTCGTAGTGACTTTCGTGAGAATCTCACTAAACTAGGTGAACATTTTGGTTCACTGGAGAGCCAGTGATTTTTCTATGAGTTGCTCTGTCTCATCAATTACATGTGGATTGTCTGCTTCTTTGACCATATTTTCTAAAGTCAAAGGAAGTGTCTTCTTGAGTTGTTGAGTTTGCGAGCGTGTTTGAATAGGTATAAGTTAAATAACTTTGATGAAAGTGCTTATGTAAATTAAGCTCTTGACAAGATCTTGCTCTGATACCAATGATCCATGTTGTGTCCAAGTGCACGTTGGGGACAATAGTTGACTGAATGAGTTGAGTACTATTATGGAGGAAGCATATACGAAGAATCAGGAAAGCAGAAAACACATTAGGTCAACAGAAAATATACACACATTAGGGAAATTTTGAGGTAAAAAATGGGCGTGAAAAGAAAAAATGTACTATCAAAATCCATTTTAAAACAACCAATCACATTTTAGAGGATGACATCATCTATAATGGTTGAGGTTGCATTAGTTGAGTTAAGGATGCTTATTTGTCAAATTGTAAATGGCGAATGAAAATCCATAGTTAACTATATGAATGTTGTAAGTAAAGTACAAATTATGAAACTAATACTCATAAATTATTTTTGAATATAATATAAATGTACTAAAGTACTCTTAAAGTACTTAGAAAGAAAAATACTCTATATTTTAATATAAAATAAATTACGAATACCAAAAAGATAAATGTTTTATCCAAACCAATATTGTATAATTACTTTTTTTTATATTTTAATGTAAAATAAATTACAATTACAAAAAAATAAATACTTTATTCAAAACTAAAATTATGTATTTCCTTTTTCAATTTATAAAATATTTATGTCAAATCTCTATTTAAAATCAAAATCACTTAACATTTTATAATAAAAATAAAAATAAAAATATTTTGATGATTAATTTTTGTTTTGTTTTTTAAATACTTAATATATGCAATAATCTATTATAATTATTATTTAAATATTAAAAATAAATTTATTTATTTTATTAAAATAAAATATTTTAGTATACTAAATTATTATATCTATTTTTATCCCCTTGAATATTAATATTAATACTACACTTTTTTTTCAAATTTTAGGTAATATTCAATGTTCATATTTTACTATCACTTTTTAATATTTGAAACACCTTCATCTATATCAACATAAACTAGATACGCAGATTCCAGTTATAAATCCAAATACATACGTGAAACCTTAATGTAATAATTTGAATGAACTATTATATCATAGTAAGATATTATATTATAATACTTTTTATTACATATAATCTAATTTACTTAATACTAACACCACATTTTTCTGATACAAATTTATGTACTCTTCCTTAAAAATGATATGTAATTTAGATAATATATATCATAAGAAAATGTTAATAAGGAGTTTATCGGTGAAAGTGTCTTGAAAAATGAAAAAGTAAATTAAAAAAATATTTTTTAATATAATTTTATATTTATATTTTATTCATAAAACTATTTAGATGAAACTACAATTTATTCATATAAGTTTAACTTTATGTTTAAAATTCAAAATTATAAATACATGGTTTTATAAACATATTTTGAATATTGAAGAAGTAACTTATATTTAAAAATTCAAAATTAATATATTTTATTTTATGAGTACATCACTTTATAACTACATTCATTATATTATATTCAAAAGCATTTTATGTACTCAAAAGTACTTTACTTTTAGTCATATCAAAGATGATTTTTTTATTGATTTTATTTTAGATATATTTTCAGTTTAACTTAACCATTGTTACATTGTTTATGGTGTAAGAGATGAGTTTTAAATATGTCTCCCCCATAAAATGCCTAACTCATAATATTTTATTATATTTCTTATGAGGCCCATTTTAGACCTCAAAATTCCCCTAATGCAAACAATATGCAAGAATTTGAACCAATATGTTGTTGGTTGGATCACGCTATATAATCATCACTATTTCCCATGATAAGCAAATCATTCACATAGGCAACTAGATTGAAATGCTTATAATTCAATTTGAGATCAAGATGTTGAACTAACTTTTCATACCATGCTCGAGGTGCTTGATTCAAACCATACAAATATTTTACCAATTTGCATACCTTCTATTCTTGAACTTTAATAGTAAAACCTTTAGCTTGATCCATATAAAATTTCATGTCTCCATTCAAGAAGGCGGTTTTAGCATCCACATGATTTATTTTCCATCCTTTCTGTGTGGATAAAGAGAACAGAGTTTGAATAGCGCCCTATTTTGTTGTAGGATAAAATGTTTCTATGTAATCAACGCCTTATTTCTATGCATATCCTTTTACTACAAGTCTCTCTTTTTTTTTTTGTGAAATGAACCATATGATTTATATTTATTCTTATATATCCACTTACATCCAGTACATTTGGTTCCAATTGGAGGGTCCACAAACCACCAAGTTCCATTTTTATGAGAGCATCATACACTCTTTGCATTGCACTTCTCCATACATAACTAGTTACTGCTTCTTGAAAAGAAGCGGGTTCATCAAAAGCATAAAAGTTTAATTCAAAATCTAATGTGACAAAATCATCATACCTTTTTGGAAATGTCTTAGTCTTTGTCGATCTACGAACCTATTGTTGTGGTGTTTTCTCTGTTTCTTATTCAAAAGAAGGTTCTTTATTATCTATGAGACTTAACTTATCCATTACATTAACAATATCATCATATTTTCGATCCTCTGTTTTGTCAACTTGTGCATTAGAAGAACTTGTTGTTATGGAAGGAAATCAAGCATAATTTTAGGGGCGAATTTTAGCCAAGTGGGCTATTTTTCCATGTTTTTCTTTGAAAAGCGATTCACCATTTTGCATTTTTTGAAGCCCTGTTTCACCCAATTTTGATGGGGTACAATTTTTTCACCATAAAAACCACCAAATTATTATATAAACAATATAAAATCCTTGGAAATGAAAATATTTTTTGAAAAATATCACCAATAATGTTATAGTTGGCGTTTTAAGAATTGGTAATATTCGTAAACATTTATACACTTTTAAATAAGTATGGTTCCTCAAAATCACCCCTAAAAGAAATTCCAAAAATTGACTTAGAACGTGAATCCCCCCTGAAATATTTGGAAGTTCATTATACATTTCATGATAGAATTTTTCAGAATGAAATATATCAAGTTGAGCAAGTTGTTTATCAATAGTGAGTGCATCCTTGTCAAATTCAAGAAATATAATTATTCATCTCTAGAAACAATAAAATTTATGTTATCTTTATCATACAATCTATACTAAAATTTGTTCGAAGATATTGTTGTTTCTTGTCAATAGGTTCCAACATGTAATTGTAAGTTGTCTCTTGACCCAACACTGGTTGACCAAGTGGTGGATTCAGTTTCATCTGTGGTCAATCCCGCTCTTCCTCCCTAGAGTGAATTTAAAGTGGTCAGTTCAGTTTCATCAATGGTTGATACCACTATTCCTTTGAAGAGTGAAGTTAAAGTGGTTGAATCGATATTATCTCCACCCAATCCCACTCCATCCGAGAGTGTTAAGACTGAAGTCATCACTTTGACACAATGTTCATATCATCTTCTAATTGAGAGTGAACTGAAACCCACTAAAGTTTTCATAGTCAGTTCGGATTGTTCTTGACAATGGGAAATATTTTTTGTTTCAAAAAAACCCTCTCTAATTACTGAGGTCTTTTCCATTGATTTGAGTATTCTAACAAAATATCATCTTCATTCGAGTGTTCCTTTCCATATATTTGTGCGATTACCAACTTACCACTAAGAGCATACTCTGCACTATTGTTGATGAAGGAGCTGATGTTAGTATTCTATCCTCAAATTCTTGGAAAGCTATAGGTTCTGCTCAGTTTGTGCTACCCATCGATCAAATGCTATCTATTAGTAGAATACCTACTACACCTTTAAGGATCCTTCCTCACTTACCTATTACCTTAGGAGGTAAAACTGTCTGTATTGATGTTATGGTAGTCCAAGGACCTTTATATCTCAATATTATTCTCGAACATCATTATGTTTACACTATGAAAGTTTTAGTGTCCATACTCTTTTGAGTGATGCATCTTCCCCATGATGGGAAGATTGTAGCCATTGATCAAAGTTTCCTTTGTTAAACCATCATCTTATAACTCTTAGTCATCATACTTCCCTTAATATCATGCATCTTCTTGTGATTCCTTGCCCTTCATCGGCCATGTGTCTCAACTGTGGACATCATGTTGGAGTTTTGTCGCTTAAACCAATAACTTCTTCCCATAACGGGGAAGGTTATGGGGCATGTATCCAATCTATAGATATTATAATGGAGTTAAGACACTAGAATATTATGTAAGGGGGAAACCTAACAACCTCTGAACATCATGTTGGGAAAAGAGCATAGTCCTTTTTGTGTGTCAAGCACATTAAAAAAATGAAACATGGACTCTCAAGCATAGTTTATGTTTTGGTTTTAAGATTGTGTAAAAACGAAACAATGAAAATCATAGTTGACATTTTTGTTTTAATCTTGTGTAAAAATAAAACTAATCCCAAGCATAATTCCCTTTCTATGTCAAGCTCGTTAAAAAACTAAAATAGTATTTCTCAAGCAATTTTTACCTTTGGTTTCAAGCTTGCATAAAAATGAAACAATCCTTCAAGCATAGTTTTTTTCTATTTCAAGCTTGTGTAAAAATGAAACAGGACCCCACACACATAGTTGTTTACTATTTCAAGCTTTTGTAAAAATGAAACAGGTCATCCCTTTGAGGCGAGTCTTCCATCCTTTCTACGACTTGAACCTTCATTTCATTTTCCTTTAGATCCTTGTTATTTCTTGGTCTCTGGTGAACCTTTTCTTAGTAGTATAGCAAATTTCTAAGTTTGGTTAAGAAAAAAAAGTAGGAAGATGAAACGAAGCTTGGTGGGTGTTTAGTCAGTAATTGGTTTCTTCAATTTTGGTTTGTTTCTTCAATTTTGGTTTGATTTTCATTTTATTTGAAGTAACTTTTTCTTTTAAATAAGATTATTTGTTTCCTTTAGGGACTCTTTTGGTTGTTAGGTGAAGTTTTTTGAGCTTAGTTTTTATATTTTTGTTTTATAAGTTGAGCCTTTACATTTTGATGGGGTTTTAAAAGTCACTATATCAAAAAAATGGATTCATAAATGATAATTCTGAGCACAATAAGGCATACTATGAGCATACCTACCACTCTAGCAACTTTAAAACTTCATACAAAGTGTCCAAAAGCTGAAAAAAGAGTGAAAAAATAGCACTAAATATATTCTTGTAGCGTTGGAACGAAAAATTACAAAGGGCGCGCTACAAGAATATCGTGGCCCTTCTTTTTCCCGATTTTTAAGCAAATTTTTGTCAGGTTTTCAAATGATGAATGATTAATCCCATGCTGATAGTTGTTTGCAACGTGTGAGCTACCAAATTGTCATGATTCCAAGTGTGTTCAGGTCGTGAAACAAATCATGGCCATCATTACTCTTAAGGCGATTTGGTTTGACAGTTAGCAACGAGATTCGGTTTAATATGGCATGATTTGTCATTACATGCACTGTCGAAGGTGAAGGAGGAGATCGTGGGTAACCATAATCGCTAAAAGACCGGATTGTGTCCCTGTAGAGCAGAAGCAAGGTTATAAAGACTAATGGGAAATTAGGGCTTTTCAATTCCACTACTTGCAGTTAAATGAATCATTGACAGACATCGGTACATTCGAGGAGAAACATTTGACATCTCACGACGTGAGATTAAACTATTGCAACTGATCAATTGGCAGGTATTTCATGATATATCCCTATAATTGAAAATTTGGGGTTTTTATCGGTGAGGGTTGTTCTAAAGAAATTGATTGATGGAGAGGTTGAATTATGCTCTTAAATGAGATTTTAGCCCAAGAAATAGCTGTTTGAACCATTCTGAAAAGTTTCATTGAACAGAGCACTGAAAAATAGCCCTAGGTTGTAACTATCCAGTCATTGAAGTTCGAAACGCTCTGAAGTGAAAGCTGTTTATGTTTTAGCACTCAAATTATACCAAAAGCTCTTATATTTATACACATTGAGTTTAAATGAGTTGAATGAATAGGATGGTTGGAAGACCTAATGTCATTTTCAGTGCTAAGGCTACAAGAAGCTAATGTGAATATATTGCAGAAGATCTTGTTTGCTCATCTACCTTACAAGTAGTCTCCAGTTGAGAAGCCTGTGTTGGTATTACATTTGCAAAGTCTGAAATTGTGACAAAGTTAATGGTTTTGAAGAATGATGTTGGCATTGATGCACAGGGTTCGATGAGAGTCTCTTGTTCAAAGGAATAATATATATGATACCTAAAGTTGCAGGGAAACCTAGGTTGTTAGATATAGAAGTTAATTGTTTTTAGAAGCAGATCAAGGCAGCAAGGATTTGAATAGCAGATGAAAGCCTAGTATCAGTTTGATGAGCTCAAAGAGATAAGTTTGAGATGAACAATCTGCAATCAATCTAAAAGTGACAACAGAGTTCCTTCATGAAATACCTTTATTATGCAGAGATGTTCACGAATCATGCTGACAGGTGGTAGATGCTGATATATAGTTGTGCTCTACAAATTGAAGATGTTTCTTTGTTCAAAAAGAGTCTGAATGGTAATTAGGTTTCAAATCTTGTGCAGTTAACCTATACACAGACCTAACTTGTATTGTTAAAACAAAAGAGCATTGAAGCCCTTGGTGATTTGAATTTTTCCACTTTTGGGAAGATTTATTTTACCTTTTAAACAAAATAAATAGGTATGTCAAGAAGTACGTAGAAAATCAGTCCATAGAGCATCTTCTGAACCCTAAGGAAAGACAGTTTCTAGTTTCTGAAAGAAAAAAGATGGGCAAAAGTGGCAAGAGTGGTAAAGTGAACAGGGCTGAACCCACTGATTTAACTTGGATTGAAAAGCTCCCTGATTGTGCTGACTTGTTCCAATAGGCAGGTTGGATGGCTTTCTTCAGGAGGTTAGATGGGCATAATACAGAGGTGTCCCGTGGATTTGCTCAAGGTTTAAAAAATGATATGGTCACCTTTAGTACCCGCAAATTCAAGCTGATAGTGGAGCTAATCTCAGAAGCCACTAGAATCAAGAACGAAGGTGAACCATGGTTTAAAAAGCTTCCTTTTGACTTTGAACCACAAAGATATATTTTACTTAATGTCATTCCTGATTGGAATAAAGGTATTCCTATTCAGAATTTTAGAAAAGAGTGGGTTGAGCCAATCAGGATACTGCAGAGCTATGTGACTTGTGAGGGTAGGTATGGATATGTATTCAAGTATCACTTTAGATTCCTTCAACATATGGTGGGAGTCTCAAAAATGAACCTGCCTTTCTTCTTTTTGAAGAGCCTGCAGAAAATGTCCAGTGTTTAAGCAACATGAAGACCATACATCTCAGTCAATTTTTCATCATGGACTAATCAAGATAATCATCAGCAAGGTTTTGCAGAAGGAAGGGAGATCCTGGGACTTTTTTATCTTTTGGTATTGTTTTCAAACTAGAGATGAAGATCAAAAACCTAAAAGGAAAGAAGACAAGGGTAAGGTTTTGATGAGGAAATTAGGTAAAAAGTCTAAGCCTTAAGATCAGCCAGAGGTCAAAGTTGAGGAAGCATCAAAGCAGGTGGAAAAGGATAATAGACCCAAAGTATTTTCAGCTAGTAGCAAAGGAAAGTACTCACTGTTTGAATACCAAAAGCAGCTGCTACAGCCCATGATACCAACAGAGGTCCCTCATGAAATGAAAACTGCTGATACCCAAAAGGTGACTGTGCATGAAGAAGAATTGCAAGACAAGCAGAGAAGCCCCATTACTGTATTGTCTGATGATGAAGGTTACCTTTTAGAAGAGGAGCATGTAGAAAAAACTACAATTGAAGCTAAAGCCTACAGAGAGATTCTTTCTTCAAGCAGCAAAGCAACAAAACTTAACAGAAAGAGGGGTAAGTTTGAAATAGTAGAGTTGGCTACTATCCAGCATCAAGGGTAGGAGTTAAAAATGCCAGAAGAAAAAGCATCATATTTCAGACCTAAAACTAGGTCGAGGAACAAGCTAAGACTGAACATGAAAAAATTGCTCAATCCCAGGTTATACACAGATGAAGTTACTATGTTAGATGATGTATCCCCTGATGAAAATCCAGAAATTAAGAAAGCTAGCAGAAAAGGGAAGAAGCCAGCAGCTGTAAAAGCTCCTTATGTACCTCCTGCAGAAGTCAAGAGTTCATAAAGATCATTAGAAGATTCAAGCAAGCCTGCATCTAAATTATCTACAATAATTTTTGAGATAAAAGATAAACTCTTAAAACAGCAGGAAGAAGAAAAGGCAAAAGCATGTCCCGTTGAAAATTAGGAGTGGGAGGAAGAAGATGAAGCTATACTCAGACAAGAAGGAATTATAAAAGAGCCTAGTATTCCTACTGATTTCTCAGACTTTTTAATGCAGGATGCAAATATACTTGAGATCCCTAGTTTTGATGAAGAAAATTTGCAGGAAAGTATTCAGAAATACAAGCAACAGATGAAACACTTACAACAGTTGTCATTTAGTTAGTTGTTATCTTTTGAGTAAACACATGTGTTAATAATTTACTATTTTTAGCATATTTTGTAAATTTGTAAGTTTATACTTTTACCTTACCCCAGCGAGTTGATGGAGGCATTTAGGGTTTTAGACCCAACTGATTTTTGTAAAGAAACTCTATTTAGGGAGAAGAGAGAATCATTAGAGAGGTTCGATTTTTGAGAGCTTTCAGGAGGTCTTCAAGATCAGTTGGTTTTCAGACTTGTTCATGAGCAAGGTACAAAACTCTTGTATGCAGTGGTTGATGAAACTATGAGATGTATATGACTTTCACCC
>LPNX010829228.1:44883-59445 GCA_001517045.1 Pseudotsuga menziesii | reverse complement strand
AAGCCTTGGCCACACCCATGGATTCCAACCTGAAGTTGTTAACTGATGACTCATCAGAGTTAGTGGATGTGACTCATTACAGACAGATCATTGGGTCATTGAAATACTTAACAAATACCAGATATTGAAAGAAACTATAGACTTTGGTCTATACTATGATAATAGCTGTGAGTATAGATTGTATGGTTATGCAAATTGGGTTGGAAGTATCTCAGACAGAAAAAGCACATTAGGTGGATGTTATAGTCTGAGATCTACTATGATTTCATGGTTTAGCAGAAAGCAATCCAGTGTTGCTCTAAGCATAGCTGAAGCGGAATATATAGCAGCTTGCTCTGCTAGTTGTGAAGCCATATGTCTTCAAAAGTTGACGTCAATATTATTCAACCTAGAGTTGGACACTATCGCGATTCTATGTGACAACCAAAGCTGTATAAAGATGACAGAGAACCCTGTGTTGCATGATAGATCAAAGCACATAGAAATTAGGTATTTCTACATTCAAGATACGATGTAGAAAGGAGCCATAAAGCTCTAGTGTGTGAGTACTGATGAACAAGTTTCTGATGTGTTGACAAAGCCTCTCTCCCAAGTAAATTTTGAACACTTTCGAGACAAGATTTGTGTCATTTAGAAAGACCTTCCCTGATAGGGGGAGTAGTGATGTTGAAGTGGGATTGTATCGTCCCTGGTCACTAGCCCAAAAGTGATATAGGGACCTCGGTCCTGTACAATGAAGAGGGATTGTATCATCCTGTGACATATGACCAGAAGTGATCTGATGACCTTGATCATCAAGAATGTGGTAGGATTGTATCATCCTTGAACCTCGGTTCAAAACGGATCTGGTGACTTCGGTACTCGAGAACGTTGTAGGATTAATCATCCTCAGACTTGATCCCGTAATTTTGAAAGGAAGGATCGACTTAATCTTGTAATTCCGAAAGGAAGGATCCTGTTATGGGCTCAAGTATGAGGCAAATCAGAAGATTAACCTGGAGGGTTATGTTGATTCAGATTAGGTAGGAAGTGCCATTGATAGGAAAAGCACTTCAAGTTGTTGATTTAGTATGGGATCAGGTGTGATATCTTGGTTTAGCAGGAAGCAATCCTGTGTGGCACTGAGTACAGCTGAAGCATAGTATGTCGCAGCTTGTTCAACTAGTTGTGAGGCAGTATGGCTACGAAAGCTACTATCTGATTTATTTGATCTCCAAATGGATGCTACTTGTATACATTGTGAAAACTAGAGCTGCATAAAGTTGTCAGAGAATCTAGTGTTTCATGACAAGTCGAAGCATATAAATATCAAATATCACTCTATTAGGGATATGGTGCAAAAGAAAGCAGTGAAGCTCTAGTATGTTGCAACGGAGGAAAAGATAGCTGATGTATTGACGAAGCCATTGGCTAGGGTGAATTTTGAGTACTTTAGGGAGAAGCTTGGTGTTCTATAAATAGAGGTTTCCTCCATGGGAAAGTGATGAGTCGCATAGCCATTCTGACATGGTGAGAGGATTGGTTCCTTCCATGGTCAGATGTAAGGGCTGAGCCATTCTGTCATGGTGAGAGGATTGGTTCCTTCCATGGTCAGATGTAAGGGCTGAGCCATTCTGTCATGGTGAGAGGATTGGTTCCTTCCATGTTAGATATGAGTGTTGAGATCCATAGCCATTCTGGCGAGTAGGTCAGATATAAGGGCAAAGCCATTCTATCATGGTGAGAGGATTGGTTCCTTCTATGTCAGATATGAGTGCTAAGATCCATAGCCATTTTGACGAGTAGGTCAGATATAAGGCCTGAGCCATTCTGTCATGGTGAGAGGATTGGTTCCTTCCATGTCAGATGTGAGTACTAGCCATTGTGTCGAGTAGGACAGATGTAAGGGAAACTGCCATTGGTCTAGGACCGGGGGCCATTCTAATATGACGGTATGATTGGCTCTTACAGGATCATATGTGAGTGCACACATTTTTGAACATGTATATGGATTGGTTCCTTGTATGTGTTGAATGTAAGATCAGAGCTTCTCTTTGATCATGTGTTGATCAAATGTAAGTGCTGAGCCTTTCTTCGATCATGTGTTGATCAGATATAAGCGATGTGCCTTTCTTCGATCATTGGTTGATCAGATGTAAGTGCAGTTCCTTTATTTGATCATTGGTTAATCGGATGTAAGTGCGGTAGCCTTTTGGCATGGAGGATTGGTTCCTCGCATGGGAAAGTGTAAGTGCTGGGCATTTCTTCGATCATTGGTTGATCAGATGTAAGTGTTGGGACTTTCTGATAGGGTTGTGGTTTATGTTACCTCATGGTCATATGTGAGTGCTGGGTGTTTCCTTTCTGATATGATTATAGGATTAGTTCCTACATGATCATATATAAGTGCTGGGCAAAGACCTACATGTTGGCTAGGTCTACATCCAGCATGAAAAAGGGATGGCTCTATAGAACTTCCTGTGATGAGAAGAATCATGAGATAGCACTTGTGAATATTCAGTATTGATGATCCAGTAGAGATGATCCATATCAAGATATTATCCAGATCTAAAGATGATGCTCCAGAGATGATCCAGATCGAGTGATGATGATCCAGATTGAGTGATGATCCAGATCTAGAGATGAATATGAATTGAAGACAAATAATACTTGATGATGAAGAAGACTTGAAGAATGCAGATGACAAGAAGATACAAAGAAGAAGACCTGTGATGAAAATTGCGTCGAGAGAATACCTTCCTAGTTAACAGGGAGTGTTGATGTAATTGTAACTTAGAAATGTATTCACTTGTATTTCTTATCTATTGTAACCCGATGTTTATTCCGATATGTTCTAGGTCATGTCATGCCCCAATGTTCCTATCAGGAGAATCTATAATGTAAACAAGTCATGTCAAATCATTATGGGTAACCCTCCTATTGTCTAAGTGTTAAAGTCCCCATAGTTTCGAGGCACTAGGTTTATTAGACTCACCTAGTGAATTCAGCCCTAGTAGGGTTTTAGTCATGTCAGGATTAGTATAAATAGAGAGCTGGACTCTCTATTTACCACACAACTCATACACACTCAAGTGTAGCGCATAGTTGAGGAAGAGAAAGACACTAGGGCTAGAGGAAAGAGCTTACTCCTGTCGGGAGATTGTCTTACTATTTTTGGGTTTCACTTTGGTGCTAATTCTATCTCTGAGGAAGTTGCAGGGTTTTCTCCATTTATGGTTTCCCCAAGGAAAAATGTTGTGTTCATTGTCTCTTGTGTTTGGTTGTTGTGCTTGTTGTTCTCCCAGTTAAAGATCCTAATGATATGCTAGCTTAATGTTGAAAAACTAACACATACCTAGTTTCTTGGTGACATTCAAAGAATGAATTCTTTCTTGAATCAAGATTATCCCATCCAAAGTCTTCCTTCCTTCGACGAACCTCGATTGTTCCAGGATAATCAAATTGGGGAGGAGGAGCTTTAGCCTTTTGGCGATAACCCTGGTAATGATTTTCTATATGACATTGCACATAGTTATGGGTCTCAATGTACTGGGTGTGTCAGCTCCTTCCCCTTTCGGGACCAAGGTAATGAAGGTAGCATTAAAAGACTTTAAGACTCCTCGATTCCTCCACTTTTTCCAAAACATCCTGTTTAATCAAGTCACAGAAGAAATGAAAAAAAATGTTATGAAACCGTTTGGTCCTATTTCTTTCCCCAAGGCCATTTGGTTCATTTCTTCCTCAACCTCACGTGTAGAAATGGGTTGAACCAACATCTCATTATGATCTTGGGTTACTAACCCAAGAATAAGTCTTGTAATCCTTGATTTCTCCTCACTTCTGTCACCTTGGTCCTTTGTCATGGCTCCCTGAAAGTGGTGGACCAATTATTCCTCTATTTCTCTTCTGGATTCAACCTGAATTCTATTAGTCTTCCTTAATTTATAAATATTTGACTTTTGTCTATTTTGGATAATCGTATTATCAAATAATTTGGTATTCTTCTGGGACTTCTTACATCCATTGGTTTCTTGATTTTTGTTTCCAAAAAATATCCTCTTGTCTTTCACTAGCCTCAATCTCATTCAGCAGGTCTTTCTCCTGCTGTCTCAGTTCTTCATCCCACCCTCCCTCGATACCTTTCTTACGAGTACTCTCGATATCCACCAACAATATTTTCTTTTCTTGGAAGTTATTCCCAAAGTCTTCCTTGTTCCATGTGTGGATATTGGATTTAATAGCCTTCACCTTTTGCTGACATTGATACATTCTTGTTCCCGTAGGGGGTACCAATTCCTGCCACCATTTTCCAACTAAATATTTAAAGTATTTTTGTTCCATAAAAAATTGTTCAAATATGAAAGGATTTCTTGTTATTTTGTTTGACCAATCCCATTGTAGGCTTATGGGCCAATGGTCAGAACCTGCTGTCAGAAGGACATTAACACTTATCTCCCCTCTGCCTCTAAAATATCCTCTGTGACTAGGAATATTTAGATTCTAGAAGCCACAAGGTGTGTAACTCCTCATCTATTATTCCATGTATACCACCCATTCCCTGTCTCGATATCTATTAGAGGACTATGTACAACATAGTCACTGAAATCTTCTTTGTATCTATCCAATACCCTCCTTGCCCACTTTTTTCCCCTCAGAAAAGTTATCAGGTTAAATTCCCCACCTATTATCCACGATCTATCACCTACTTGATCTTTCATCCAGGTCAGAAAATTTAAAAATGTTGGTTTCTAAGGAAAGGTGCTTGGGCCATAAAAATTCACCAAGGTACCCTTTACCCCCGTATCTTGGATGGTGAAGCTAGTAATCATTGAGAAATTATTGACCCTCCAATGTGATAGACATATGGAGTCTGGTATCCATAGAAGAACTAAACCTACAACCATTCCTGAGGAATATGTCACCATAACCCTACTTCCCCTCCAAATATTTTGTCCTAACTTCTTCATTGTTTATGACTTGCACTTTGTTTCTTGTAGAAAGAGAAAATATGGCTTTTCCTGTTTGACCTTCCTTGGTAAGGTCTTTATTTTCCTAGGATGATTGCATCCTCATATGTTCGAGGAAACTATCTTCATTGGACAACTCTACTTACTTCAAATAATTCCACCACTATCGTAGGATACTCGACGGATTCTATCAGTTTGAATCCTATCTATGTTATCCTTTTCTTATTCATCTTTCTTCCTCTTTTCATATGTTCCTTTAGTAACTTTCTTTTACTCCGTTTCTGAGGATCGATTGCTATCTGTAGCTGTTGGCGATATTTGGTCTTGATAATCACCTCTTGGATTAGTTCTATTTGTCTCCTAAAAACATACCCCCTCCCATTCTTATCACATTCTTTCTCATTCTCATGCAGATCCATCTCTTTGAGTTCCATATCTTCTGCTCCATCCCCTTCCATTTCCTTGATCTAATCCTTTGTCTCCTTCCCATTACCTAATTCCATTTCATTTCCCTCCTTTGGCTTCTCTGAGAATTATGATTTATTCATCCCTTCCTTTTCGTCCTCACCTTTTTCCTCCAAGATTTGGAAAGGATTGTTACTCGTTACCCCTTTTTCTTGATTCTCCTTCACCGGATTCTGCTACCCCGCCATTCTATTCTTATTTTTAGTCTGGAATTGAACAAACCCTTCCTTATTCTTTTCTCTCCCCTGGGTCCACTTAATCATGTGAGGCGGTTGGTTCATTTGTGGGAAGTTCTGACCAAAGTGTCCATATTCATGACACAGTCTACATCTAAATAGAAGTGGCTCATAATCGACTGGCTGCACCCACTCCTCGTCATCCGAGTTCAAGTTGATAGCTTCCGATATGTCTTTTGATATATCCTTATAGACATAGATGGAGGAAAAATCCGTATACCTCTATTGTTTTTTCTATCCTTCTACCTTTGCAAATTCCCCAATCGTACTACTAATATCTTGTAGAATGTCCAAGTCCTAATACTCGCATCGAAGGGAGAACAACCAAATCCAAATAGGGGCAACCTTCATATCCTCTGTCTCTGGGTTAAACCTTTCTTTCCACAATCTAAGGTAAAGACCAGATGAGAAGAAGAAATAGGGCCCTCCCTCAAGAACCCTATCATGGTCTTCCTGGTTGAAAAAGATAATAGTAAAGAAACATTTGGATCCCATATGGAGATCATAGTGCCCTTTAAGGTTCCAGTTACTCCTTATCCATGAGATTAGACCCCTCTCTCTTGGCCAGATCCCTACAATTTTTTTTGTGAGGGATTTCTCCTTCCATAGTTCTACCTTCTCTCTTATCTTATCAGATTTGATCTGAATAACCAAAATAGTTTGGGTTTTCGAGATGCATTTGCTTGGTCTAGTCCTCCTACTAGATCCTTTCTCTTCTTGACTCAATCCCCATTCCTCATATTTTCCATACCTGCCCCCAGTCATCTGGCACTTGGGCTAAATCATTTCAATGTTCTCCAGTGGGGGATTATACCCCCCACCCTGATCAAACTCGCCATGAACACCGATCTGACCATTGTTGCGTGTCTCTCCCTAGTCCGCCAATCCGTTCCTTTGGTAATACTTTGATTTCTATAAACCATTATAGATCCATCCTAAACTTGAATCTACCAAGCACCGAGGTGGATCCAATTCCTTGATGTGTGAATTTTTTTATATGTTAAAAAAAATTTACGCCTTGAGAATTTTGACCCCTTGTTTTCCACAAATAATTCAACAAATATTTTTTGCACGTTGAAATTATTTTGATAATTGAATTTTTATTTTATTGGGAAGATATATTGTAACATAAATATATAAAAAAAAGACATGTCTTTTTAGTTTAGGACATTATTATTTTTTTTTAGGTTAGGCAGATTTTTAATTTTTAATTTTAATTTTTATATTATGTTAGGGACAAAAATATTATAAACCTTTTATTTATTTTTTAATATTAGACTTTAAACATTACACGAAATTGCAAATTTTAAAGTTGGTCAACCATTTATGCACAAGAATTCATGAACAAAATTTTATATTTTGATTTAAATGTTTAAAATCATTATTTTGATTTATATTAAAGAGATTGAAATATTTCTAAAGAATTTTGGAGGAAGATTGAGCAAATCGAGAAGCGGTTTATAACTTATAACCTCAAGTTTAAAAGCAATACACCTTATCCTAGTCTCCTCATAGAAGTGGGTCTTTTCCCCATAGAGAGCATTGCTATGATTAGGTACATGATGTAGAAGAATAATATAAATAACATGGGAAACATGAGACTTCCTAATATTGCTTTAAACTCAAGTCAAAACCAACTACACCTCAAGCTGTGTTGGTGTAAAGATAGCATGGCTTGGTTAAATCGTTGGGGCACTAATGAAAATGACATTTTGCAGAACATTGATAATCTCAAAAATATTATTACTTATGAGTTTAAAGACAAATTATGGTGTGAGGAAAATTTAGTAGTTAAGAGGAAATTAATATACTATAAGGAAGTCATTAATCCTAACTTGGAAGATCATAAGTATTTCTCGGTAGTAACTAGCTCATGGAAGAAAATTAATATAGCCAAGATTAGAACAAACTCTCATGAACTCCATAGTGAAAGAGGGCGTTGGTATTTTCCTAAAACTCCATGGGCATAAAGGGTTTCCCATTTGTGTGATTCAATGAGTGTCGATGATAAAAATCACTTTCATTTAGTGTTCCTTGTTTACACCCACGTTAGATCTGAGTTTCGTAGTATTTGTTACAATACAAACAATTATAAGCTCATAACATTCCAAAACTATAATGACCTTGGAAAGCTTATTGCCAAGCTTTTTGAGCACAGGAACACGATTTTAAAGTAAACTAATTACTATCCTTCTTAAGGTCCCCTAGACCAAAGTTGGTCTTAGTGAACGTTAATCATTATCATCATCATTGTCAACAAATAGTTTGATTTAAATGCTCACAATCATTATAGCTTTTGCAAATCTCAACTTATCGAAAAATTAAAATTGCCAATTTTACTAAAATTAATATTACATATTTATATATAAAAAATAACTTTAAATATATAATATTGTTACTTTTATTATTTATATGAATACAATAACTTTTAAATATAGAATATAGTTTTTTTATATAGATTTGCATATTTTTTAACTTTTAAGAGAATAACTTTTATGTAGATCAACATCTTATTTATATGACACTATGTTTTATAATAATAACATTTTTTATATATGAATTATAAAATTAATAAATAAACATTATAATTTATTAAAATATAAATAAGCTATATAACACATACATATTTTTTAATTTAATTACTAATAATTTTATTACATAATTATATTTAGTAGATAAAATGACAAAATTATTTTTCAATTAATTATATAGTTAAATTATAATGATATATATTTTATTGATAAATTAATTATAATTAAAATAAAAAAATTATTTTTAAATTATTAAATTATGAAATAAAATTTCAAAAAATAAACCATATTTTAAATGAACTGAGTCACATAAATTTGAATGGATTAACAAGTATAAGCAAGTTTGTATTAGGTAAGCTTTATATCACTGGTCTATATAACTCTTCATAACATCTCACTGTATCAAATATATAGCAATATTTGGAGTTTATTATATTTTTTATATTTATAGTTATTTTAATTTTAAACTAAACTAATTTACTAGTAATTTATTTTAAAAATAAGTTTTTATTTTTAAAATAATATAAAATAATATTTTTTAAAGTATTATAATTTTAAATTTTAAATATTTTGAAATTATGAAAAAATAATTAATAATATCAAGTTTTAACTTATCATCAAATTGTTAAACATAATTTATTTAAAACTAAGATCATTGTTAATTCATTTATATTGAAACTTCTTAATCTGATTAATCTTAGATTCTAATTGTTTTGAGTAAATTTTGTGATACAATACTTAGATTCTAATTGTTTTGAGTAAATTTTTGTTATACAATACTTCAATTTTTTAATAATTAGTCGAACTATTAACATAATTCTAAAGCAAAAACTAACTCTTTTGTATTTAATTCCTTTGTAATTATATTAAAGTGAGAAACATTGTTATTAAATAAAAAGTAGAAAAAAACTACAAACATTTTAAATATCAGGTAGATAACTATATTAAATTACCAATTATAAATAAAATATAATTTTATCAATTATATATATATATATATAATATCATATTTTTATTTATGGCTTATACAAATAGACTTAAATTATACAAAATGATTTTTACTGTAATTTTAATATAATTTATTTTAAAGGTTACTCAATTTACAATATATTTAAGTTACTATATATATTCATTTTTTAATATATTCATTCTTTTACTATATTAAGAAATCTTCTTAATATAATTGTATTTATTTTTTCGAACAATCAATAAATTAGTGAAACAATGTGAAGGTCTTACTTCTTCCTAAATCAATTGAGTGTTTTTTCTTATTTTGTCACACAAAATCTTCTTATTATAATGTATTTGTTGTGTAGCTAAGATATGTGGAGGTCTTACTTCTTCCTAATTCAATTGAGTGATTGTGTCTTATTTTGTCACACATAGAACTATGTATGATGGTATAATTGTGCTCTTCAAATTTCTCCTATAGAGTGAAATAAGAGACCCTTTAGCCTTACTTTAGGAATAAGTCACACATTTTCTCCTTACTTTAAGAGTTAGTCACACCTTGTATTAAGATCCACTAATAAATTATCAAATTGTTAAACAAACTTTATTACATATAAATATTTGATATTTTGTTTATTTTCTATAAAGTATAGGCTCATTGTCCACTCACTTATCCTTGGAATTTCCTAATCCCATTAATATTATATCCTTGAGTAAATTTTTGAAATAAATTACTTCATTTTTTTAATTAATTAAACAAATTATTAACATAATGAACATAATCCTAAATCAAAGGCCATCTTTTACACCTAATTTCCTTGTTATTATATTTATATATTAAAGTAGAAGACGTTGTTATTAAATTAAAAATAGAAACAAACTAACAATATTTTAAATCTAAAATACATGGTATTAAACAATCAATTATAAATATAATATAATTTTATCAACTATAAATATAATATAATTTTTTTTTTTAAGCTATTACTAATAGACTAATTTTATGCAATTAAGATAATATAGAATCTTTTTATTTATAACTACTATATAATGTTTGTATGCTATTAATATAAATAATATTTTTATTTATAGTTAGTATATAATATTTTTATGATTAGCATATAATATTAGCATCATTCGACTTAAAATTATACAAAATTATATTTACGGTTGTAATTATATAATTTATTTTAATGACTTTTCAATTCTTTTTTTTCCAAAAAAACTTTCATGCTATTATATTATATCTAAGAAATATTACATCTATCATAAAAGTAATATAGATTCCATGTTTGCTTCAGATTTACATCATATATACTCCCTTCAGTTGTTGACTAAGTTGTAATACAAAACACACAATATACTACTTCTACTAGCAAAAAAAGGCTTAAAACCATCAAAAAACACTTATTGCATCAGCTCCTTAAGGTCCATTTCACCTTCAAAGGTCATGACACCTTCCATAAATGATTGAATTCTAGATGAGCCAAATTTTAGTGGAAGAGATTATTTGGAAAGTGTATTTGTTGTATCATTGTAACACTTGGAGATATGTCTGAAAGAGATCTCCATCAATGACCTTCTGATATGCTGAATTTTCTGAATCGAGTGTTTGAGAAAAATCACTTGAACATTAGCGAAACAATTTAACCATTCTATAATAATCTTTGAATCTCCATATATATTCATGTTTGTAACACCAATATGAGAAGCAATAAGTAGAAGCGCATATAGACTTAAAAGTTCAGCTTTAGTGTTTGACCCCAATCCTTCACAAATATATAAAAAGTGATCCTTGTTTATGACAATTACGATGCCACAACCACAATGTTCCTGATTTGAGGCACTATAAAAAAAACCTATTGCAGCTGATAAGATTTCTACTAAAGGATAAAGCAATTTTGGAGTTCTTTTGCTGATTGTTTTTTTGTGCTCCTTGCACAATATATTAAATTTTCCCAATTTACTATATATTCATTCTTTTATGATGATAAGAAACCTTCTTGATATAATTGTATTCACTTTTTTTAACATAAATTAGTGAAGCTATCTGAAGCTCTTACTTATTCCTAATTGAATTGAGTGTTTTTTCTTATTTTGTAACACAAAAAATTCTTAATACAATTGTATTTGTTATGTATCTAAGATAGTTGAAGGTCTTACTTCTTATTAATTCAATTGAGTGCTTTTGTCTTATTTTGTCATACATATAGAACTATGTATGAGTGCTTTTGTCTTATTTTGGCATACACATAGAACTATGTATGATGGTATAATTGTGCTCTTCAATTTCTTCTATATAGCTAAACAAGAGATCATTTTGCCTTACTTTAGGAGTTAGTTACATATTTGCATTTGAGCCTTACTTTTCTTCTATATAGTGAAATAAGAGACCCTGTGCCACACCTTGTTTCTTCTATATAGTGAAATAAGAGACCCTTTGCCACACCTTGTATTAAAAGTGAGAAAGTTGTATTTATTAATTATTTAACCATATTTAATACTTAGGATAATTATTTAACCAGATATAATAGTTAGGAAATTTATTTAACCCTATCAAATTGTTAAATAGTTAGAATTAGGGAGTTATGTTTGTTAATTATTTCAATCACATAATATTTAACAATATCAAATAGGTAAGTAGTTAAGGTAATTATTTAACCATATCAAATAGTTAAGTAGTTAGGATTAAGAAATTATAGTTAAGATTATAGAATTATATTTGTTAATT
Organism: Pseudotsuga menziesii; assembly: GCA_001517045.1. Lineage (NCBI taxonomy): Eukaryota > Viridiplantae > Streptophyta > Pinopsida > Pinales > Pinaceae > Pseudotsuga > Pseudotsuga menziesii. The sequence continues at coordinate 47,585 of LPNX010829228.1, read as the reverse complement.
ATTTAACCTACAGTAATTAGGATTAGGAAATTATAGTTAAGATTAAAAATTTATATTTAATAATTATTTTCCAAAAAAAAATGACAATTACAATAAAAAAAAAAATTATTTATCCTTTTTCCAAACCTTTTATGGCTTCTTTCCACATTAATGTTGGGTTATAGTAGGTTTGCATTATGAAAGAATAGAAAAAAAACATTTTTCTCCTGCTATATCATTTCTTAGTTGGTATGTGGATAGTGGGAGCTATAATGTAAATGGAAGTTTCTTCCCATCATTACTTTAATAATACATGTAAACTTGACTTATTTATTTCTTTACAATCTTGAAATTATGATTAACAATGAGAAATAACTTATAAACTTTACATTTAAAAAACCACATGATATGATTTCATAGAATCATATGAAATGAGGAATCCTCTTCAGATTAGAATGTTATACCTCTTCCTCTACATCCAATCATTCTATCTCTAACATCCATTTATTCAATGTTATCCTCAAATCTCAAGATTCATCCTCTTATACCTTTTATTCAATGTTTCCTTCAAATATCAAGATTCTTCCTCTCATAAATCCATGTTGCTGTTTTTTGTCTCTCCTAGTTTCTTTTGTATGTGAAGCCTCCCAACTTCGTTTCTCATTTGGCTCAAGTTTCTCGTTTAGTTTCCCATTTCCTTTTTATGGTAACATAGGTTTAGATAGAAACAATGAGAGTTTGCAGAAGAGTTTAGATAGAAACAACCAGAGTTTTTCGTTTCTACACCACTATCTTTTTTACAATCCATATTTCAATGAGCTTCCTAAAGTGTTTGAAGCCTACTTTTAAAAATATTGGGTCAAACCTTTGCTTATGTTGTTTGAACTTATTCATTTTTTAAATTCATGGATCTTGAATATCATTATTAGTGCATATTTTGCGGCTAAAATATTATTATTTATAACATCAGTGATATGCCTTGTCTTACATATCACCATGATGCATTTTTTCAACACATATAGTATTGGTTCATATTGCTCTAAACATTTTAACAGTATAGGCATAGGCATGGAGAGGGACTGATATTTTGAAAGAAACTTCAAGTAGAATATTAATTATGAATTATCAGAGAAAAAGGAAAGGATCATAAAAATGAAATCAAATGGAAATGTAAAGTAAAATAATTTTTTCTTGTTAGGAGGCCCTAAGTTGAGATACTGTAATGGCTTACTCAAAGGGCGTATCACATCCAGGTGTGTCCAATTCAAGGGTGAAAATTGTTGAAATCTAGGCCCTAAGTTGAGATACTGCAATGGCTTACTCAAAGGAAGTGTCACATCCATGTGTGGCTAGTTCAAGGGTGACAATTGTTGAACCCTTTAGTTATGGTGATCACCTAAAGACTACTGGTTCAAACATATGTTTGTGAAAAATCTTCAAGGCTAGTTTGTTTTTGAAATTATGGAAGGTGAATATTGAATGATATTGAGAAATGTGACTAAATTTACATATGTGATGTAAAGAATTGATGGGATATTTCAACAATTAAGTTAATCCTTGACAACTGTACTGATTTCATAATGCAAATATTGCAGAGTTCAAGCAAACTACAAGATCTTGCTCCAAATTGGAGGAAAGCACAGTTACTACTATGGTGTACAATGCAGAAGCTCGGGAACCATAGCTTGGCATCCAATCTAAAATAAAGAATCCTATGTCAATTAGGATGGAGTTGGGTGGACTAAAAGAGCCAACAGATCTCTATCCAAGGAGACCCTAGGAAGCAAGTACTTTGAGCGTACATTTTGTATTGCAAGTTAATGTGATATCCAGTTGATTTGAGACCATTGTAAAGATTGTTGATGGTAAAAAAAAATTCTCATATTACTGTAGCCGTGGGTCTTGCAAATAACAAGGAAAGTTTAGATTATTTCATTCTATTAAAAATAATGTGGATAGGAAAGATCACATACGTAGCAGAGGCTATCTGAATTCTTTAATTTAATTAAAAGAGCCAGTTGCACCAGGTGCATTTATTAGTTTAGGTTTTCTATTGAATTAGCTTAAAAAAAAAGAGTTTTAACAAAGTTAACATGGATTAGTTGCCTTAGAATTGTTGTAAAAAAGGAACGGATTGCCCATTATTCTTTTCTATTTCTTTCATACCACTTACAGTTTCTTTAGATGATGCAAGACCAAACTAAACGTTTGTCAAAATTTGCTACCTGAACTGAGCAACTTCTTGCATTGTACTAGGAAACGAGTGCTTCACTCACTCCCCTGGCCTTCCTCTTCCTCTTCTTAGTATGTAGATGAAAAGCAATCAACCAACTGCTATTCCTTCTTTATGCTTAGTCTATAGGTAAAAATTAACCTACCAACGAAGCCAGCTACATAAAAATCCGGTAATAATAGTTAGTATTTCATTGTCGTGCCACTCCCTCCTATATGGACTAAGGCATAGAAGGGCTAGCCATTACTTTTGAATAGCCGGTTAATCGTTGATATACTAATCGGTTTCCCTGGAGCATTGACGCGTGGACTCCTGCATGCATTAAGCACTTGTAGATTTAGTTTTTGTATATTTATTATTTATATATTACATTATATTTCCTATATTTTGTAAAACAATAGATTGCAATAGATAAATATAAATAAATTTAGATAAATATATAACTTTGAGGATATATATAAATATATATATAAAAAAATCATGTATATAC
>LPNX010829228.1:0-44815 GCA_001517045.1 Pseudotsuga menziesii | reverse complement strand
TATTTTTTATTTTTTGGAAAATGGAATCCCCAAGCTTGTCATAAAAATATAGAAATTTGCAATGATTTATGTAATTTATATGTAGTAGTTTTGTTTTACACGCTAGATAATATTATTACTTTATTGTTACTAGGAAAACAAAGTGACCATGTTAAATGGATATTTGTAGATTTAGGATTCATTGGGATTTGTTTAACAAAAAAAATATTTCATTTTTAATTATATTTACAGATTTCTTTTTTAGTTATTGTGCAAAGTCTCTCTAAAGTTATAAATTTGATGATGATGATGATGATGGTTAATGTCCCCTCAAACCAAAATTTGGTCTATCGGACCCAGAAGAAGAAAATTAATTAGTTTGTTTTAAAGTTATATTTCTATGCTTGAAGAGCTTGAAGAGAAGCATCTCGAGCTGACTATAATTTTGACAAGCTAAAAGGCTAGGAATGTCTGTATTGGAACAAAGATTATGAAACTGGAATCTAATGTAGTGTTCTTCATGTAAATGTCTGCTATATATATTATTTAATAATATGAGAGATGTTGTAACCTTATGTAAAGTTTCTCATTTAAAATTAGGGTATAAATATTTATTTTTTACTTCTTTTTATTTATGATGTATATTTTGTTAACCAAAATAATTTTTCTGATCCACTAAAATAAAAAACTAAACTAGAATGCATTTTGACTACATAATCTTTGCTTTTTCATTGTGTAAAGATGCTAGAAAATGATCCTCATAATATATTATTTTAATTTTGGATGAATCCTAATTGTAAACCTCTTTGTAAAAATTTGGTACTCTGATTAAATTGCAGGGTGTTAATTTTGCAAGATTTGAAGTAACGGAAAGACTTTGTTGTGGCACTAGTTCCATCGAATTCGGTTACATGTGCAACGAGGCGACACAGTTTACATGTAGCTACGCGTCCAAATATGTATTCTTCTATTCCATTCATCTCACTCAAAAGTCTTGAGTCTTAAGTGGTCATCTCTGAAGCATTTCTACCTCGAGCTTATCTCGATTGCGGATTCCCTTTACGTGTCTAAGGGCCCCACCTAAGGTTCTGTTACTCCTTCTCCGTCTCCTATCTACGCCGTTAGCCCTCTCCGATCGTCCTCCCTCCTTCCCGGCAAGACCACCATTGCCGGCGACCCCGCCTTTCCATCTTGCATCACGACCACTTGCCCCTCGGGACCATAGCCACCCGCCCATCCAAACTGAATTTGAAAATCCAAACATAATCAAATGGAAACCCTTCTCTGTTTCGAGCCCAGCTCCTCGCTGTTATACCCTGCACCATAGATAAATTTACAGGTATACCATGATATTGGATTTTAATGTTAGAGGAAAAAGCTGAGAAACAGAGGTTGCATGAAGAGAGTGAAGCTATAGAAGCTTGAAAAGAGGATGCTAGGGCTGAGGTATTTTCTTTCCGTACTTTGGCTTATTATATTTTCAACATTTCAGGATAGATTTTTCTTGATTCTGCAAATTATGGCCATTCTTTCCTCACCTTATTATAAAAACAAGCTCTTTGTAAACACCTTATTATGAAAACAACTTATTATCGCTGTCGTTTAATTCCTCCACATTGATAATAATGATTTTTTTTTTGAGATGTAATGTTTGAAATCATGTTTTGTTTGTTGTAAATTTGTTTCTCAGTTTAATGTATACTGATACTCTTTCTTTTGAGTGGTGAAGGTAAAGGTTGATAAGATTTAAACGAAGGCTTTTGGCTTTGATTCACAGTGACACAGAAATTTGGCCTTGTCTAAGGGTATGTCACCATGGATGACCACTCCATTTTCTCCCTTAAACTTGCTCATAACACACGATCTTGAAAACAGAATTTGAAAGCGAAAGAAAGCCATTTAATGCAATGAAGGAAATGGCAATTTTCTGGCCCTGTCATTCTCCGTGCAAAGGATCTTTTAAAATACCATAGCATTTGTTGACTTTGAATGCAAATCACCTTAGGATTGAGTTTGAGTTTGGAGGTTTACATGCTAAAAATTGATATGCAGGGTGCAAATAAGAGCCTATTGCAAGGAGCGGCAGTTCCTTTGAGTGCTATCTGTTTGGTTGGATTATTTCTCTTATTCACATGGCAAGTCGAGTAACAATCATAGAATCTGCTGTTGGCTTGAAATCGATGATGCATTGACAAAGGAGAGGAGTTGTGCCTGTTATTTCTTGAGATAGTGTGGTAGAGATCAGAAGCTCGGCCTCCCTTGGAAGTTCTTAGTCACGCTTGAGGAATTTTGCACCGTCCTCTCCTCAAGTTATCGATCGTTGCATGCACCTTCAGAATGGGTACTATGGATCTCTAGCGCAGGGCAGCTTGGACTTTTTTGGAATTGGGAGATGGGATCGACTTGGCCCAAATTTTTTGAATTTTTTGAGCCTCCTCAATTTCTCCTCCCAAACGAGGAAAGGGGATCCAGTAACCGGGGAGACCAAGTATCTGCAACAATCTGAAGGAACTCGGGATGAGAAGCCCACAATGGATTGAGGGAGAGTGTTGGAATAGGTAACACTTGTTTGACTCATACGTAAATGTGTGATACATATCATATCATACTTAAGGTTGTGGTTTATTATTGGATTGGTCATTCACTTTATCTTCACATGAGAAGAAGTTTGTTTCTAGGTTTTAGAAGGTGGTTAAATCTACTTGTAATCTGACAGAAACTGGCACACCTTTGGGGGTGTCCAGAGTCCACCCATTAAGGTAGAGTCCCTGTTGCCCCATGAAATAGGGCCAGTTCTTGAAAATTAGGTATTTGTCTTCCTTAGATTCAAAGTCTAACAAAAAGAAGCCCCTTCCAACCGAGTATGATGGAACATTTTTGGATATTAGAGGACTCTCCTTTGGACCCAGCTATCCGTTGTTTTTGGCGAGGGCTGATGATTTTATGGAACCATACTTATTTAGAAGTGTATAAATGTTGGCGAATATTACCGATTCTTAAAACGCCAACTATAAAATGATTGACAATATTTTTAAAAAAATATTTTAATTTCCAAGGATTTTATATCGTTTATATAATAATTTAGTGATTTTTAGGGTGAAAATTTTTTACCCCATCATAATTGGGCGAAAGAGGGCTTCAAAAAATGCAAAATGAGGAATGTTTTTTGGGGGAAAAACATGGAAGAATAGCCCACTAGGCTAAAATTGGTGACTAAAATTATCCCAAGGCCAGAGCGCAGTGAATTGCTTGATTAGGGCTCGATCTCCCAGGGAGAGAGCAACCCGCATAGTTTCTTCCAGAAGGAGGGCAACTTCAGGTACATCTTCAATTCTTTTGACGAATTTCGGAGGGTTTCCTTTACCCGATCTCTTGTTCTAAGAGGAAATTAGTTGGTTGAAGACTTCAGAGAGTAGATCGAGGGGCGAACCCATCTGACTGCCCCACCAGCAATCCAAACCAGTCAATCAGCACATGAGGCGAGAGAGCAGCCTCCAATATTCCCCACGTGAAAGCGATCCCAACCAAGGCCCAGGCTCTGCCCACTGCACAACTCCGTCAATCCTCACGCCGCCGTCAATTCTAAATGAAAGATATGTTGATGAACGATAAAGATTGATTTTTTTGTTTCAATGTTTTTACCCTGTTAAAAATAGTGTTAAAAGTTTATAAATAATATAAAAATGTTAAGAATGTTAGAAGGGCACTTGGGTATGCAAAGACACTTGAAATGCGTTTATAACTATTTTATTTTTTATTTTTAAGCTTATTAGAGATCTAAAGAGGATATATATTATAAGGGAGAAATGTGTTAATGTAGTGAACATAATTTAACAAAATTTGAAGTATTAATATAGTTTAATCAATATCTAAAATTTGATCAATTAAAAAATAGTAATATGGTAAATAAAAAAAATAATTAATTGTAATTAATTTAAAAATTAAATCAAATAAATTAAAAAAATAGTAATTTGGTAAATAAAAAATAATAATTAGATTATAATTAATTTAAAAATTAAATCGAATAACATGGTTTTTTTAAGTAATAATTAGTATTACTATAATTTTAAATTTTAAATAATTAAATAATATTTGTAAAGTTTCATTAAAATTAAGAGTATTTAAAAATATATTTTTAAAAAAAAGTTTTACATTGCAAATAATGTAATAGATATACTTCTTTTAATTTTTTTCTTTATTAAATATAAATAAATTATATAATAAATTTTTTGCATTTTTTATTAATGGATTTAATTTTTATATGTTTAGTGAAAAATGTTGATGAGCAACACTTAATGGAGATTTAGACAAATACCCATTAAGGGAGAGTGTTGGAATAGGTAACACTTGTTTGACTCATAAATAAATGTGTGATACATATCATACTAAAAGGTTGTGGTTAATTATTGGATTGGTCACTCACTTTATCTCCACATGAGAAGTTTGTTTCTATGTTTTAGAAGGTGGTTAGATCTAGTTGGTTATGAGATGTTCTCTCCAACCATTTAGCTCCTACTTTTGTATGTTGTTCATATATTCTCCCAATAGGTTATTAGTTTGTTAAGATATCGTGTCTATCTTAAATCAATGCTTGATATATAAATATGTAACATTGTTGATATTTAATAACTCGGCAAGAAAGAGTTTTTGGTGTGTGAAGAAACCTTGTCTAATCTCCTATTTCTCTACAATTTGCACATATTGGAAAGCACTAGAGATGCCTATATGTATCTTAGAGAAAAAATAACTTTCCACTGTATCTAGCAAAGAGTTTACTCAAGAAAATCAACATGAAGTTTATTCATTATTCATTATTTTTATGCAGATTTTCTAGAATTGTACTTTGATTTTCCATAGATCTAGCCATCAAACTAGAATGGAACCAACAATCTAATAATATCTTTCTTTCAACTACTTACACTTGCATACAACCATAAATACTATAAGATATGGTTTTCTATGAAACTATCTTACAAAGAATATCTAGATTTGTGGTCTGGAACTTGAACCAACAAAAAATTCCATGCAATAAGAGAAACTGTAGCACTCTCTCTACTACACCAACAACTAAACAAAAGGTGACTATTTGTTAAATAGGATAGAGAAAAGGTACATAATTATTTTCTAAGTCAAATGTTACCACCAAAAACAAAAGAAACATCACAAATCATCATCAAAATACAAATATCAAAATCAAACTAGCATACATTTCCATCATCACTACCACATTAATTTGCAATGTCATCATCTTCAAAGAGTGCGAACTCATACTTGTTCAATTTCTCATTCAAATAAAATCTCAAATACACATCCCTATATTCTTATGCATAAACAAATACACGTAAAGAAATCCATCCCTTTTAGTGCTTGATAGATCTAGATTTAGGATATGTTTTTTAAAAATTATTTTGTATTTTAGTCATGCTAAGTTAGTTAACAAACATTACAACATATCCCTTATAATGGGCTATAATATGATTTAGACCTTTTTCGGCTATCATGAGTGCTATATTTTTTATCATATAAATAAATTTGATGCTTTCAAATACTTTTTTGGTCCTTGTAAAATCTCAACAATTTATATTTGCAATTCTAGTAATTCTTCTCAATTTAAACCATATTTAGAAACAAAAATTATCAGAAACATATGACAAAAACATCCCAAATAATAACACATTTTAAGTACTATTGATTATTATAATCCTTTACTCATTAATTTACCATTTTGAAAATAACAACAATTATCTCATTTTTTTACCAAAAAATGAAAAGACAATATAAAGAAAACAACAATTTTTTTTTACTACTTGAAAGCAAACAAAACATTCCCTTGGATAAAATGCCATAACAAAGTGAACAAGAAGATATGGTTCCTCCTTCCAAAATGAAATGGCATTGTACAACAAATACTTTGTCCTTCTACAATTTTAAATAAAAATGTAAAACTAACAACGAACCAATAGACTTAACATTGGATAGCAAATCAATTCGATTTTATAGAGCATTCAAGAATTCATGGTATATATACAAAATCTCTTCTTAAACAACAAATTCTAGATACAATGCATAAATAAAATTAGGTTTGATTATGCCCACAACACTCAATTTTTTAAAATAATTCATAAGTGCTTTCATGTAATAAAACACTTACAAAGCACAACAACATTCTTATTCATATAAAAAAAACTTATTCACAACATGTCAAGTAGACCATTAAAAAAAAATAACCAAATTATATTCCACCCATACCCATTGGTTTGGATTAACTCATGCATAAAAAGTATAGACAAATATATATATATAATGCTCTAAAGCTTATACTAGTTTAGTTTCTAGTTTAGTTTCTGAAGATACAACTTGGGATTTCATGGGTTCAATTGATATCTAGACGTCTAAGGTTGGTAGAAATAAGTAATTCCTTAATAGGTGTGTTCTATTTTAACTCTTTAATATTATTATAGTCTGTAAGTTTTTTTTGGCTAGAACTATTTGTTTGTAGGAAAATAATCAACAAGTAAAATTACAAACTTACATTTTCAATTTCAACAATTTTAACAAAATAAAATAAAATTATAGCCTTTATTTAATTGCAATTGGTTAATTGTTGAAATTGCTAAAATTGTAAATATTTGGATTATAAAATTGTAATCTCTTAAAGAGAGATACTTTTTATAATTCTCCAATTGTTAAAATTGCAACTCTTGGTTATTAAAACCATTAAATGTTGAAATTGCAATTTTTGTTAAAAAAATGTGATATATTTTATGTGTTAAATTTGTATTGCAATTTCTTAAAAGTTGAAATTACAATTTGAATACAAAATTCTTAGGATTTCAATATATGTATTATCAAAATTGCAATAAATTAATTGTTGAAATTGTCCAATGAAAGCTTGATTTTTTTTTGAGGAAAAAAAAATGAATTTCTTCCAAGTCTTTTTATTATTGAATTTGTGAAATTGTAATTACAAAAGCTGCAATGAAAAGTTAAAATTGCAATTTCAATAAAAATTTCTTAAAATTGCAATATATGAAAGCATCAAAACTACAATCAATGAATTGTCCAGTCATAATTTTATAATTCCCCATTTGTTGAAATTGCAATTCTTGAATAATAAAATTGCAGTTTTTTATTCCATACTTTCAACTTCTCATTAAAAAGTGGCAATTTTTATAATTCTCATTTATTAAAATTGGAATTCTTGAATGTTAAAATTGCAATAATAAATTGTTGAAATTTCAGCTTGCCATCCAAAAAGAGGATGTCAAACCAAATTATGATATTGGGATTTGACTCCCAAATATATAGTTATTCAAATGTAGCAAGTGGAAATTCTTGAAGTTAAAATTGCAATTGGAATAATAAAAAATCATGCAATTGCAACATGCAATTATCCAAATTGCAATTAATTAACTATTGAAATTGCTAAAATTGCAATCTTTCGATTCTAAAATTACAATTTCTTGTAAAAAATGCATTTTGTTTTTATAATTCTCCTATTGCAAAAATTGCAAATTTTGGCTTTTGAATTACAATCAATCAATTGTTCAAATTGCATTTCTTGTTAGAAAAATGTGAATTTCTTTTCATAAACTTTTGTTTTTAACTTTAGACTACCTTCCATTTTTTTAACTATGAATACTTACTTCTTCCTATAAGTCATGCCCCAATGGATACTCACCTTCCATCACAAGGTTAGGAATCGTAGATATCGTGTATAATAAATACCTAAACTTATAAACAACCCTGTAAATGCTCAAATAACAACAAACCTTTAAAATTAGATAAGTTAGAAATGACGATTTGGTTGTATCTGAGAAAGAAATATTTCACTAAACATATAAAAATCAAATCCATTTATAAAGAGTGCTAAAATTTTATTATATAATTAAGTATATAAGTGGTTTATAACTTATAAGCTCAAAATTAAAAGCAACATGCCTTACCCTATTCTCCACATAGAAGTGGGTCTTTCGCCATCGAGAGCATGGTTATGACTAGGACTAGGTACCTGATGTAGAGGCATAAGATAAATAGCATGGGAAATGAGAGACTTCCTAAAATTGCTTTAAGCTCAAGTCAAAACCAACTATCCCTCACGGGGTGTTGGTGCAAAGATACCATGGCTTGGTTAAACCATTGGGGCATTAATGAAAAAGGAATATTTATAGTGTCAAAAATATTGTGAAGAAAATTTACATACTATAAGGAGGTCATTAATCCCAAATAAATTTCATGGCAAAACAAATTTAAAAGTAAGCCAAATATTATCTATATATATCTATTAAAAAATTTAAAACTTATATCTATTAAATTATTTGCAATATAAAACTTAATTTTTAAGATTTTATGTGTAATGGTTCACATTTTTATTCAAAACTTAACAAATATTATTTAAGTATTCACAAATTTTAAATTAATAGAAATAATTATTATTTTTAAACTATTAATTCAATTTTTAAATTAATTATTATTTTTTGATTTGCAATTTTTTTTTATTTACCTAATTTTAAATAATGGTTAAACTATATTTATACTTTATTTTAAATTGTGTTCACTACATTAACTCTGTCTCCTCCTGAATTATAACACATATCCCCTTAAGTTCTCTACTAAACTTAAAAGACAAATTAAAAAATAATATGATTGCATTCTATCACAGCAAGGGTTTCACAGCTGCTGTGATTCCATCGGAATGAAACATCTTGCATTCAAATAAGAAGTGCGTGTACTGTAATTCTCCTGAAATTGCAAGATCTAAAGTAAAGTTGCTACCGTGAGCCTTGGCTAACGGAAAGGATCTGGTTTTTTACTTCGGTTTTGGCCCATTAACAAAATAAATATAGTCGAATGTATTTGTTACAAGGATTGACATCCTATATACAGTCCATGCAATTACCATCTGGTGATACAGTAAGCTTGAACCAGAACGACAGATAGTTAGGGGTTTTCGAAAGGCCTCAAATTACACATCTAAACAAGAAGCTCAACCTTCAACAAATGGGGTTTGATCTTGGCATTATGAGAACACGTCCGCAGATAGTGACATTTCTGAGATCCCACTTCATTCCAGAAAGCGAAACACAAAAAAAATCATTCTTGAAGGGTCTCAAATGTTGGGTTCAGTTTATATAGGAAAGAATACAAATCAAAAGAAAGCTCATCTTTCCAGTCTTTATTGTTTTGGAATAAAATCCAAAACCATAATCTTGGCTCAAAAGAAAAAGGTTACAGATAGATGATGAAAATGCCTACTTAGATTTTTGACGGTAAAATGGGAAGAAGCTCAAGACTTCCTTTTCCCTCGTCTATCAGCTATCCCAGGTGTTGTTAAAATGGGAAGAAGCTCAAGACTTCCTTTTCCCTCGTCTATCAGCTATCCCAATTGTTGTTATCATTGAAGGTCATGAGCTTGAAGAATATGAGGTATGGTTTATCATGTTCATTTGATGCAATGTTATGTTTTTAAAAACTTTTTAGGAGTATACTTCTCCTCAGAACAGTAAATGGACACGCGATAACTATTATAGAGCATGTTTAAATAGATCAGGGAACCTATTGTTCAGTAAACGACGACCCTTGACATGTTTTCGATGACATATCACTTTAGTACTCATTCCATGCCTTCATTTCATCTTTCAACTCTGGTTTCATATATTTTTGATGATATATCTAGGAACTTTCCATTATGGGTTATATTGTTTTTTTTAACTAGATGTAAATGGCCAGAATATTAAGAGTCATATGCATTTAAAGATAAATGATTCTCTAAAATGAGGTTTGCACTTCCAAAGATTTGATATCTTTCTAGGCTTGGATCTATGCTGATATTAAAAACATTTCTGTTGTTTTTCTTTATTTTGGATAAAATTAAGAGAAAGATTAACTAAGTAGTCCTTAGTGGTGTCTTGTATTATAGTGATATTTGAATTATGATTGAGTCCTTTGAAACTAAAGTTAGTGAAAATTATTAAAGAGTTTTGTATGTTATATGAATTTTACTTTCAACAATATGAAAATTTGCAAAAATAATAAAAATGAAGTTAGTAAAATTACTTTTACCATTTTAAACTTTTTGGCTAAAATTTAAGGTATATGATAAGTATTAAATTATTATTTTTTAATCTAGATATTTCTTAAGTTTTTTTATGCTTTATATATTTGTAACGAATAAACTATATACATTTCTAGCTACTAAGCTAATAGACTATATGTTTGATAGAATTGTAAAGGTTTATAAAAAATTTGAAAATTTTTAGTACTTATGGAATTAAATACAGTTTACTTTTTACCTTAATGTTTTTGTGAATATGAAGATATTTTTATTATATATATAATTAATAATAAACATTTATTAATTAAAATAAATAAATTAGAAATTAGAAATCATATTGATATCGTACACTTGTCTTTTTACGCATCCACTTTCGTCCACTTGTCTTTTTTTCTCATAACATGAGTTACCCAAGAGGCTATAGTTCTGCGCCCAATCCTCATTCTCAAAATATGCCATATTTCCTATTCTGAGGGCCCCACCCTCTTTGGCCTCAAGCTTGGCTAAGAGATCCTCTACCTTATTCACCTCCCTCTTTACGTGGCTTAAGGAGAAGGAACTATGAGTAGAAACGAGGCACCTAAGGGATTCCATCCTACTTGAGAGCTTCCAACCGGTGGTTATTTTCTCCCCATATTGGCAACCGGACAATTTCTTTGCCATCTGTATGATAATTTTGGAGTCACTATCCAAAGTCACCAAAAACCATCCTTCCGTGACAACAAGCTTCGATCCTTGGAAGAGGCCTTCTAATTGAGCTGAGTTGTTTGTGTCATCGCTAATATATCCAAAATAAAATTTCAGGGTTACCCCTAGAGGCACCATCGAAGTTAACTTTAAATGAGCTCAATGCCGGAGGTGACCAGATTTTTGGACTAGACGAACTGCAAATCTTGTCTTTCCTTTGCAACCCTTCCAGATCTCTCCTTCCTAAACCAAATTCTACCACAATGCGAGCTTCACCCTTAGAGAGGTCCTTGTATGTACCCCCCCACTGAATACTTCTTATCGTCTCTTAAATCTTGTTGACCAGATTATGCCAAACCTCCTCTTTGTTGTGCTTCATATCCTGAAATATGCGATTGTTTCTCTCTGTACACACATTCCAGAGAACCATCCCTAGGAACATCATCCATAATGTTCTCGGAATCGGATTTGTGAAGTCCTTAACATTCCATTCTCAAAGATACTGGTTAGGATGACCTCGCATTCAATCACCTCTTTGAAAGATCATAGCCCCCTTATCCCATAATGAAGTTGTATAGGGACTACCATCCAAAATATGTTACATGTTTTCCTCATTCTTGAGGCATAAGGGGCATTGGGAGGGGCCCTCCCTCAACCCCCTATTTCCTGAGCTTTTCTCCCATTAAAATCCTTCTCCTAACCAACAACCAACAACAGATGGTCGTCTTTGTCCAGGGATTCATTTCCCATATATTCTTCTAGGTTTATTCTCTCCCTTCCTCAATTCTAGTTCGTATGTCATAGGATTCTTTAATGCTAAAAGTACCTTTCGGTTGGTATCCCCACCTTAAATTATCCTCTCCTGTTTTGATGTGAATGTATCCCTCCTGGATAATATCCCTAAAAGAACGAAGATCGTCATAATTTGTTAGTCTTTCCAGCCAATCCTGTCCCAACTACTTTCTATGGCCATCCATAGGAGGATCTTCCCAGTAGTGACACACCTTGAATTTTTCTTCTTCCATCCCTCTGGCCGGGATATTTTTCCATCTAGGGTATTCCCCTATTTTTGGGTGTTGATTCAACGAGTCATCACAAAATTTAGCTACTTCACCATCACGTATTTCCTAGAAACTATAATCCTGAATGATATTTTTACCCGACTGAGCTTTCATCCATATATGAGATCCCATCCTTTCCTCATTATATCTAATCATATCACTAGTTGGTCTGTCGTGTGCATATTTATCATGCCACAATCTCGCCCATGGTTCCACATTGTAATTGCACTATCTTCACCATATCTTAGAACCTTGAATTTCACTCATAACCTCTGGGTCCCTGAAACCAAAACCCCTTGTCGTTGGGACGACACAATTTGTCCCAACCAACCAGGGAAAATTTAGCCTTCTCTTCCCTTCCTCCCCATAGAAAATTTCTTTGAAGGCCTTGATTTTCCTTAATAAGATTCTTTGGAGCTAAGAGCACAGAGAAAAGGTATATGGGCATTTCCTAGAGAATTTATTTGAAAAGAATCAGACGACTGGGTAGGTTTAGAGGTCAAAGATTCCAATTTTCTAGCCTACTTCTAAGTCTATCAAGCAGATCCTTCCAAGAAACCTTCCTGGTAGTTCCTTTAGTAAGCAGAGCTCCCAGGTACTTAGAGGGAAGAGATCCTTTTGAAAATCCTAGGATTCGGATTATATTTCTCTAGGTAGTAATGGATTTATTGAAGAAAAAAACATGCAACTTGTGAGATTTAACCTCAATCCCTAAATCCCTAGAAAAAAGAATTAAACTTTTCTTAAAGGCTCGGGCCTCTTGGATGGAACGGTGCCCCATTAACATAGTGGCATCCATTTATTGTTGATATGTTTGTTTATCCATTCCCTCAAGGATATTTTTCCCACGGATCTCTCCTATAGATGATTGATCCTGGAAGAGCTTGCTAATCCCTTCTGTCATTAAGATGAAGAGAAAAGGGGACAGAGGATCCCCTTTTCTAATTCCCCGAGAGGGATTCAAAATCCTAGTAGGAGATCCATTTAGTAGAATAGAAAAGAACGGAGTGGAAACTAGGTTCATTATCAATTCTATCCATTTCCTTCTAGAACGAAGGCTTCCAAAATACTTTTCATGTATTTCTAACTTAGTTTTTCATAGGATTTGGCTATATCGAACTTAACTAACATACCTGGTTTCTTGGTGACATTCAAAGAATGAATGGTTTCTTGAACCAATATGATCTTGTCCAAAGTCTTCTTTCCTTCGATGAACCCGATTATTCCAGGCTAATCAAATTGGGGAGGAGTGGCTTTAGCCTATTGACAATAACCTTAGTAATGATTTTGTATATGATGTTGCACAGAGTTATGGGTCTCAACATATTGGGGGTGTCAACTCCTTCCCCTTTCGGGACTAGGGTTAGGAAGGTAGAATTAAAATACTTTAATACTCGGTTTCTTCTCGATTCCTCCACTATTTCCAAAACGTCCTATTTAATCAAGTCGCAGAAGAAATAAAAAAAAATCTTATGAAACCATCTGGTCCTAGTGCTTTCCCCAAGGCGACCTGGTTCATTGCTTCCTCAACCTCATGCATATAAATGGGTTTAACCAACATCTCATTATGATATTGGGTTACTAACCTCAGAATCAGTCTTGTAATCCTTGAGATCTCCTGGCTTCTGGATTCAACTTGAATTTCGTTAGTCTTCCTTAATTTATAAATATTTGACTTTTGTCGATTTTAGATAATCATATCGTGAAATAATTTGGTATTATTCTCCCCTTCTTGCACCCATTGGTTTCTTGATTTTTGTTTCTAGAAAATCTCCTCTTGCCTTTCCCTGGCCTCAATCTGATTCAACAGATATTTTTCCCACTATATCAGTTCTTCATCCCACCTTTCCTCCATACCTTTCTTATGAGTACTCTCGATATCTGCCAACAACATTTTCTTGTCTTTGAAGTTATTCCCAAAGTATTCCATGTTCCATGTGCAGATCTTGGCTTTAATAGCCTTCACCTTTTGCTAAAATTGATACTTTCTTGTTCCCTTCGGGGGTGCCAATTCCTACCACCATTCTCGAACAAAATATTTAAAGTCTTGTGTTCCATAAAAAAAATTTCAAATATGAAAGGATTTATTATTATGTCATTCGACCAATCCCATTGTAGGCTTATGGGCCAATGGTCAGAAACTACTTTCAGAAGGACAGTAACACTTATCTCCCCGTGCCTCTGGAAATATCCTCTATGACCAAGAATATTTCAATTCTAGAATCCACAAGGTGTGTAACTCCTTATCTATTATTCCACGTATACCACCCATTCCCTATCTCAATATCTATTAGAGCACTATGTACCACATAGTTACTGAAAGCTTCTTGGTATCTATCTAAGACCCTCCTTCCCCCCTTTTTTTCCCTGAGAGAAGTTATGAGGTTAAAGTCCCTACCTATTATCCATGATCTGTCGCCTCCTTGATCTTTCATCCAAGTGAGAAAATTTAAAAATGTTGGTTTCTGAGGAAAGGTGCTTGGGCCATAAACATTCACCAAGGCACCCTTTACCCTCATATCTAGGATGGTGAAGCTGGTAATCATTGAGAAATGATTGGCCCTCCAATATGATAGACATATGGATTCTGGTAGCCATAGAACCACTAAACATCCAACCATTCCCAAGGAATCCATCGCCATAACCCTAATTCCCCTCCTAATATTTTGTCCTAAATTCTCCATTGTTTCTGAATTGCACTTTGTTTCTTGTAGAAAGAGGACATCTGGCTTTTCCTGTTTGACCTTCCTCACTAAGCTCTTTATTTTCTTGAGATGATTGCTTCCCTGTATGTTCCAGGACACTATCTTCTATTGAAGTAAGAAATTGACGATTCTCCTATACACATTCCCATATTCAAGGCAAAGTAAGAGATTCGCTTTGAATCCAACACACAGTTGGTTTGATTACCTCCTTTTTCCCATGAAAACCACGAGGCTTATGGGACAAAATCCTTCAATAATATTGGGCAAGTTTCTTTTCCTCTGTGAACGATCTCTAAGGTTGATGCCTTTAATGTGCCTATATGCATCGTCTGCGGCATATTGCTTGGTTTTGCCATTAGTTTTCGCAATCTAGGTCATGCATTAGGGTTATGAATTTTATAAGATAATGATCTTATCTGAAATCTAAGTCTAAACAAGATTTGCAGTTTGTTCGGCTTTAACAAGCTCAACAATTAAGCAACCCTTGGTTTTAACTTCCTATATTATTTTTGTGTTGTAATAAGGGTGAGTGTTATCAAGAGACTAGTGGGACTATGCCTAATTTGCAATGATAATCATAAGCATATTCAATGGAAACATATTCATTGGAAAATGCAAAAAACAATAGTTACTTTGTTTCTTGTTGATATATTTTTTATCAAGACTTACAATACCATTAACATGGCATTTTGATGATTTGTGGATATGAATATGATTTTTTTGATTTAGATAAAAACTAATTATTTTATAAGGATTAGTTTCTTACTTATTAGCACTTAAATTCGTTTCATATAGGTAATCATTATATGTAAAATTTAGGAGCTTTGGGGAAGTTAGATTATCCAAGGGATTCACACTAGTGATGCTTCTCATTATTAGATGGAGTCTATCTTTTCCTTGATTATTAGATACAGTCAAAATGACAATATAAAACTTTTATATTGTTCAACAATATTCCTCCAAAAGTTGAGCATCTCATTTTCATGGGCATTGTTTGGATTTGATTATTGTTTTACAATCAAAACATATATTTATATATCTTGGAGTCTTCATTTTGTGGAGATTCACTTTGACATTCATGTCAAAATATTTGAATCCTCTATTTAATGGAAATTGTTAATGGGAAAATAATTCAATAAAATGGAATAAGAATTTTAAACCCTTCCCTTTATCTATGTGCTATGCTATGATTTGAATAGAGAATCATCAGCAGGAGATACCTTACTCCTTTACCTTTGGAAATGATTTAGGATTAAGAAGCTTGATGGTATGAGCATCTCCAAAAAATTCCACTTTCTATACTATTTGAATGTTCTTACTACAATAATAGTTTTAAAGCTTGAAGCATATGTTTTTCTAGGGCAATCGGAAGAGGTTGAATGAGGGTAAACGATTTTGAAGAAGAAAAAAAATTTAGAAGGATTTTATGTTGGTTAAGAATTCTAGATACATTAGGTGAATCATGGAAAATAAAAGCTCAAGATCCCTGTTTTCGAGTTAAACATCATTGACAATGAGAACACAATTTGATTCGTAATGTTGTAACTTGGAGAACACTGAACACATTACATGATAGTCCAGATAAGAAAGACAGATGGTTCAGATTAGTGTTACAAGAAATGGAACGTGGGTGGTCGTTTCACTCTAGAAACAAGTCAGAATCAAGAACGAAACTGAAAACAACGTTTTCTACCAGCGTTCTCATTTATCAGGCCTTAAAACTGTTTTTAACGAAATGGAAATAATTTCTAATCGTTTCTGGGAGTCGGTCTAGATTTTCCATAAAAAAAAAGACAATTACAATCATGAAATTTTTATTTAAATCTCTTTTCCAAACCTTTCATGGCTTCTTTCCGTATTCATACTAGGTTCTAGCAGGTTTGCATTATGGAAGAATAGAAAAAACACATTTTTCTCTTGCTATATTATTTCTTAGTTGGTACGTAGATAGTGGAAGCTATAATATAAAGGAATTTTTTTCCATTGTCATTTTAATAATACAAGTAAACTTGACTTATTTATTTCTTTACAATCTGGAAATTATGATTAACAATGAGAAATAACTTATAAACATTTACATTTAAAAAACATATGATATGATTTCATAGAATCATATGGAATGAGGAATCCTCTTCAGATTAGAATTGTTGTTCCTTTTCCCTACATCCAATCATTCTATCTCTAACATCATTTTATTCAATGTTTTCTTCAAATCTCAAAATTCATCCTCTTATACTTTTTAATTCAATGTTTCCTTCAAATCTCAAGAGTCATCCTCTTATAAGTCCGTGTTGTTGTTTTCTCTCTCTCCGCATTTCTTTTGTAGGTGAAGCTTCCCAACTCTGTTTCTCGTTTCAAGTTTCTTTAGGCACTCTGAGGAATAGGAAAAGGTAAGGTCGCTCGTTCCAACTATGTAAAATGAAACTCTATTCCTCTGCCTTTCGGCACCTGTGAGGTCGTGAGGACAGCCATTCGCTTAACTACCTTCTCTTGTATTGCTTTCTCATCTAGAAGGTTATTCACAACCAACCATGAAGGCCTTGCCGACTAAACGTTCCAGCTATTTCAGGGCTTTCCTGGACTTGCTGCCAGGAGCTATCTGTCTCACTATGCATGCGGTAACCTCGCTACCTCACCTAACGTCTTATATTATGGGCTAAAGATAGCGAGAGAGAATAAGGAACGGTTAGTGACTCGCCCGACGCAGAAGGGAAAGGGATTTCTCGCGAAGCTCGACCAAAGAGAGAGCAAGGTGGATGAGGGCTATTATCTACCTATTCACCACTATCTGAGCTAACTATTCCCCCNATGCATGCGGTAACCTCGCTACCTCACCTAACGTCTTATATTATGGGCTAAAGATAGCGAGAGAGAATAAGGTACGGTTAGTGACTCGCCCGACGCAGAAGGGAAATAGTTTCGTTGCCCATTTCTTGTTTCTAGTAACATAGGTTCAGATGGGAGCAATGAGAGTTTGCACAAGACAAGGGAGAAAAATCGACATAGATCGTTCATAGAGTCAATGGACTTTTCTAGCAAAGATTTCTCATGTACAATAAATAATATTGGGTATAACAAGATCAATACCATGAAATTCTTTAATTATTATTCCGGTGAACAAACTATATCACCTACTTTTGCTTCATCTTAGCGCAAAGTGATTTTGTTCACGATTTAGATGTTTGGTACAAATTATTATATCACCTACTTTTGCTTCATCTTAGCGCAAAGTGATTTTGTTCATGATTTAGATGTTTGGTAATTTCTAATTATTCTTGTGCTCTTGTTTTTTCTCTAATATGCAAAAAAATTAGGATAGCTTACACTCTTTGATCCATGAAAACAATTGAGAGGATGCTTTCACATCTATACATCTATTTGTACACCGCTATCTTTTTTACAATCTATATTTCAATGAACTTTCTAAAGTGTTTGAAGCCTACTTTTAAAAATATTGGGTCAAACCTTTTCTTATATTGTTTGAACTTATTCATTTTTAACATTTTTTAAAGTCATGGATCTCGAATATCACTATCAGTGCATATTTTGCAACTAAACTATTATTGTTTCTCACATCAGTGATATGCCTTGTCTTGCATATCACCATGCTGCAGTTTTTTAACACATATCGTATTGGTTCATATTGCTCTAAACATTTTAATAGTATAGGCATGGAGAACGACAGATCTTTTGAAAGAAAATTCAAGGAGAAGATTAATTATGAACTATCATAGAAAAAGGAAAAGATCATAAAAATGAAATCAAATGGAAATGTAAAGCAAAATATATATTTTTTGTTTATTGTTAGGAGGCCCTAGGTTGAGATACTACAATGGCTTACTCAAAGGGCGTATCACATCCATGTGTGTCTAGTTCAAGGGTAACAATTGTTGAAAGCTAGGCCCTAAGTTGAGATACTACAATGGCTTACTCAAAGGACGTATCGCATCCATGTGTGGCCAGTTCAAGGGTGACAATTGTTGAACCCTTTAGTTATGGTGATCACCTAAAGTCTACTGGTTCAAAAATACGTTTCTGGAAAATCTTCATGCCTAGTTTTTTTTTTAAATTATGGAGGGTGAATACCGAATGATATCGAGAAACTTGACTAAATTTACATATGTGATGTAAAGAATTGATGGAATATTTCAACAATTAATTTAATCCTTGACAACTCTACTAATTTCATAATGAAAATATTGCAGAGTTCAAGCCAACTGAAAGAGCTTGCTGCAAATTGGATGAAAGCACAATTACTACTACGGTGTACAGTGCACAAGCTCGGGGACTATAGGTGGGAATCCTATTTAAAATTGAGAATCCTATGTCAATTGGGATGGAGTTGGCTAGACTAAAGGAGACAACAGATCTCTATCCAAGCAGATCCTAGGAAGCAAGTACTTCGAGCCTACATTTTGTATTGCAAGTTAATGTGATATCCACTTGATTTGAGATCATTATAAGATTGTTGATAGTAACATAAAAAATAGTCATATTATGGTAGCCCTTGGTCTTGCAAATGACAAGGAAAGTTTAGATTATTTCATTCTATTGACAATAATGTGGATAGGAAAGATCACATATGTAGCAGAGGCTATCTGAATTCTTTAATTCAATTAAAAGAGCCAGTTGTGCCACCTGCATCTATTAGTTTAGGTTTTCCACTAAATTAGCGTGAAAAAAAGGAATTTTAACAAAGTTAACATGGATTAGTTGCCTTAGAATTGTTGTAAAAGAGGACTGGATTGCCCATTATTCTTCTCTATTTCTTTCATCCCACTTACAAATTCTTTGAATGATGCAAGACCAAAATAAGCATTTGTCAAAATTTGCTACAGGAACTGAGAAATTTCTTGCATTGTGCTAGGAAATGATTGCTTCACTCACTCCCCTTCCCTTCCTCTTCTTGGTATGTAGGTGAAAAGCAACCAACTGTTATTCCTTCTTTATCCTAGTCGATAGGTAAAAATTAACCTACCAACGAAGCAAGCTTAAATAAAAAGCCGATAATAATAGTTAGTATTTCATTGTTGTCCCACTCCCTCCTATATGGGTTTAGGCATAGAAGGGATGGCCATTACTTTTGAATAGCCACGTAATAGTTGGATATACTATTTGGTTTCCCTAGAGCATTGAAATGTGTTATGCAAAGGGCTTTCTACCATTACAGTGCACATTTCCTTATCGTCTGTGTTGTTATGGTGCATGTAATTCTTTAACGAGCGGACTCCTACATGCATTAAGTACTTGCACATTTAGTTTTTATATTTTATTATTTATATGTTAATTATATTTTCTATATTTTGTAAAACAATGGATTACAAGAGATAAATATAAATAAACTTTGGTAAATAATATAACTTTGGGAATATACATAATAATTTATGTTACCTATTTTATTTTTTGAAAACGGAATCCCCAAGCTTGTAAAAATATAGAAATTTGGAATGATTTATGTCATTTATATGTAGTAGTTTTGTTTGTATGTCATCACGACATTAGATAATATTATTACTTTATTGTTAGTGGGAAAACAAAGTGACCATATTAAATGGATATTTGTAGAGTGAAGGATTCATCTGAATTAGTCTTAAAAAAAATATTTTATTTTTAATTATATTTAGAGATTTCTTTTTTAGTTATATTAAAAACATTTTTGTTGTTTTTCTTTATTTCGGATATAATCAATAGAGAGATTTTTTTTTTCAGAAAGAAAAAACCCTATCCTTGTTATTCTAAAAAGGAATCAAAGGTCATCAGTACAATCTTCCCATAAGTGGGTTACAGTAGATGGAGAAGCGAATCCAAGTGACACCACGAGAGCGCTACCAGGGGGAAAGGCAGAACAATAAAAATGAGGATTCCCATCAGAAAACTGTCTCATCATAAAAGTGGACTGTCTCTTCAGCCACATCTACCGAGTGCCAAAGGGATTTGATCAACAGTCTAAAAGTGATCACTCCTTGAATATTAAGACATAAAATAAAGAGGGGAGAATAATCCCCTAACCAAGCTCAAAAGAGCTGAAAAATATCATGAGAGACCAAATGGTTCTCGAAATATTCCATAAAACTGCCTTTGCCCTGGGGGTATGAGAGAGAAGTTTTAGAGAGACGGTCAGCAGTCCGATTGTGCTCTCGGTAGATGTGGGTGAACAACAAGTCTTGAAAGCTAAGGATTATCTTTTTTGTCTCCCCTGCACCAGTGAAGGAGATCTAGAGGGGAGAGAGTAGTCGATCCCTTCGCCCAGTTAATGATGACTTGAGAGTCACCATATACGTGGTATAGTGGAATCCCCATAATTGGGGAAGTAAGAAGAAGAGCTCATAAACTGAGCTGTTCAGCTTTAGTGTTAGTGCCATATCCAACCCCCAACGCGAACTCATAGTGATGGGACTCATTTATATATAAGCAATATCCAACTCCAACAATCTTACGGTTCGAGGCACCATCAATAAATCCACAGGGAAAAATCTTACAAGGAGGCTTGCCATACACTCTGCTTTTTTTTAAACCAATGACAGTCGGAGAAGAAAGAGCTTGAGCTGAGTATGTAATCTACTGGACAATACTAAATATATTCCTTCTTTTCCCCTCGAATATAGCCTGATTTAGGGCTTTCCATATAATCCACATCATATGGAAAGGTAACTAACAGAGATGCGAGGTTCTTGGAAAATTGCCAATCCAAATTCTTAGCAAGGTCGCAAGAGAATCCTTTGGAGGAAAGGCAGGAAGGTGAAATTGTTCACAAATTTGAACAGCAACAGATTTCTAGACAGAACAATTTGTGAATAAGTGTTCAACAGTCTCCACATTCGAACAGCAGAGAGCACACATACCAGGGCCAATTTTTTCCCTTTTCTGTAGATTCTCCCAAGTGAGAATTTTGTTCCTGAGGGCCAGCAAAATGAAACAGGAGATTTTTTTTGGGAGTGCATTGATCCATAGAAAAGAATCAAAGTAATTATCAGCCGGAAGAGAGCAGGAATGAACTATACAGTCATAAGCATCTTTGGCAGAGATAGTACCCTTTTTTTTATTATAATCCCAAATGAGAGCATCAGGACACTTAGAGAGGTGAACACCTGCACATAATAAACCCTCTGTATATGCATTCCAAGCTTGTTTGAATGTACCTCCAAGATCCAAATCGTCGGCTGAATACAAATAACTCTGTGCATTGGGAAGATAGTTATGTGCCTGGGAGAGGGTTCTAATATTCAAATCCTCCAGGTATGATCTCAGATCCTCAGGAAAACTGAAGGATGCGTGTAAACCTACAATCGGATTGATTCCCAGCAAGATGTTTTCTCCATCCCCCACCTGCCAAGCCAAGTGGTAACCCATCCAAGGGAGAGTCTGCAAGAATCCTCTCCATATGGCAGAAACATAGTGCGAGCTGAAACGTTTAAACCTGAGCCAATCAATCACCAAGAGACTTTTCATGTATTTCAAAAATAGAAATTGATGCCATAAACCTTTAGTGTGGAGAATCCTCCATAAATTCTTAAGGTGCAGGGCGATACTAAACAAATGAAGATTTTTAATTCCCCAACCCCCAAGCTCCTTGGGCCAGGAGAGATCCCGCCAGCTAACCAAATGGTATCTGCTTTTATTATCAGTGGAGCCCAAAAGGAAATTAAACATAATGCTTCTGAGTTTATGTAAAATCATGGCCGGAATAGGAGCAAGACCCATCCAATAAACTGGAATACTGGATAGAAAAGATTGGACAAGAATCAATCTACCACCAAGGGACAGAAGCTTGAACGACCAATTACAAATTCTTTTTTTCAAACTTTTGAACAAGCTAGATCCAATCACTTACTCTATATCCAAGTGGTTTCAAGAAATAACCAAGGTAATTAAATCCAGTTTGAAGCGACAGCACCCTGTAGGGTAGTACTCCAACTAGATCATTTAGACAGTCAAAGGCAATATTGTAATAAAGAAAGCAAGATTTTTCAATACTAATACTCATGCCCGAAGCTTTGCAGAAAGTCTCAAGGATGACATCGAAGGAAGACCAATCCTGAAGAGTGCCTGAACCCATAAGGATCACATCATCCACAAAGAGGAGGTGAGTTAGTACTAGAGAGGGTGAAATTCTGATACCCCTGATAAGTCCATTTGACATGGCATCCTTAATTAGTAGAATGAGTCCCTCAATGACAAGGATAAAGAGGAGAGGGGATAAAGTACAACCTTAGCGAATACCACGGGACGCTGAGAAAAAGTTTGAGGGAGTCCCATTGACCCGCACCGCAAAATTAGCAGTAGAAAGACATCCCATAATCCAAATGATAGTGAGGAGGGGAACTCCGATTTGAATCAGGATCAGCCTAACATAAGTCTAGTGTACTCGATCAAAAGCCTTATTTAGATCCAGTTTAAGAACAAAGGCACAAATATTTCTAGTTTTAACATAGTGGAGGACCTCTTGCACAATACCAATAGGTTCTGAGATCTGGCAGTCTTTAAGGAACCCAAATTGTTCCCGGGAGATACACAGGTCCAAGAATGGATTTAACCTTCCCACCATGACTTTAGCAATAAGTTTGTATAGGAGGTTGCATAAAGAGATGGGCCTAAAATCAGCAAAAGTCCGAGGCTTATCCTTCTTAGGGATTAGATCTAGGAACGTCGAGTTTAAAGAAGGAGGGATAAAACCTGAGATCCTAGTCGAATCAATAGCCATTAATAAATCAGGACCCAAGAGATCAAAGTAGTTCAGGTAGAACTCCACAGGCCACCCATCCGGGCCTGAGCTACGATCTTTTTTAAAAGACTTCAGAGAGTGTTTAATTTCCTCTAGATTGACAGGGCAGGAAAGGAGGGAAGAGTGCTCAATGGGAATCATTCTGGGAAAAAGTGAGACCACCTTAAGTTGGTGTACTAAACTAGTACAACCATCATCCTTAAAAATATTGGCATAGTGAGCTTTACCAAGTTATTTTAAGGAAGCCTCATCCACAAAAACATTACCAGCTAAATCTTCTAGAGACCAGATCGAGTTCTGATTTTGTCTCCCCGAGGCCACAACATGAATTTTTTTTATATTGGAGTCTCCCTGTAGGGCCCATTTGATTTTGCTTTTCAATTGCCAGGATAGCTGGTAATGGTCCAAGATCTTCTGCCTCTCAGCACTGAGAAGATTCAACTGAGCCAATTTCTCCCTCGATAGGATACCATTGGATGGACATGATAGGATAGCTTCTATAGCCTGGTCAAGGAAAGAAGAAGTTGAATCCATACTCACCAATTTATCCTTTGTCCATCCCTTCATGGAAAGTTTGAGATTGCGCAATTTTAGGCACAAATCCTCAATACCATGTAGACTGTTAGTTGCATAGTTATATGACCACCAATTCATAAACCGATCATTGAAGGCAGGGTCATCAAGCCAAGAGTGATTAAATTTAAATGGGTAGGCAAAGGAGCCTTTCGGCTTACTCCATTCAAGGCAAATAGGAGAATGGTCAGATAAGTCCACATATTTGGTCTAGGTCTAATAAACCCCCAAGGATGGAATAAAGGAACTAGAGATAAGAAAATGATCAAGGTGCTTGCTAATACCCTCATCACCCACTCTACCATTGTGCCAAGTTGGCCCAGCTACATGAGGAGCCACATCCATAAGACCCACTGACTCAAAGAGGGATAAGAAGTGGCTGGAGAGGGGGTCCATGGTAGCCTTTGAACCCCATATTTTGGAGGTACTTAGGGTAAGATTGAGGTCCCCACCTAATACAAGGAACAAAAGGCTGAGTAACCCACCATGAAAAGCATTGTCCCAAAAAAGTTCACGTTCACGGTAAGGACCATATACATTGAGTATGTGGATAGGAACAGTCATCCCATGGATAGAATCCTGTAGCAAGATACCAACACAGGTCTGGAAGGCCCTACAATTTTCCTTAGATGGGTTCCGTGCAGAGAGAAGGCCCCTCAAGAGCCCACATGCATTGATTGCACAGAATTCCCAAGAAGGAATTAATTTCGAGAAGGAAAATAGTGCCGGGGATGCACTAAACATAGTTTCCTACAAAAGGATAATATCAGGGTTAAGGGTTTTAAAAAGTGCACGAAGGTTTAGTGATTTGGTCTTTCCTCCCAGACCACGAATCTTAAGGGATAGGATCATCATCAAGACACATCTTTAAGGGGAGACATTCCTCTAAGTCCCCTTGATGAGTTACCTCTAGCAGCATCCTTAATTCGAACAGAAAGAGGGATGTAAGGTGGGGAGGCTGAAGAGAGGTCAACCTTGGTGTCCCTCTTCCCTTTAGAATGTTTCCTTATAGTCACATTAGCAAATATGATGGAGTTGAGGTGTAGGGTGGAGGGGGAAGTCGCGGTAGAAGCAGTGAAAATAGAGAGGGACTTTTTTAGAGAGGGGTCAGAGAACAAGGGAGAGGTGACGGGGCTATGAGAGGGGGAGGTGTAACCCGAGAGAGGTATAGAAGGTATGAGAGGAGGAAATTCCTCCAGCGAATCAAGAATAGGCAAGGGATTTTCCGACCCAGGTAGTTGTGGCTCCAGTGATTGGGACTGAGAGTTGATAGTACTGGAGAGATGAGAAGGAACCATCGAATCCTGTGGAATAGCAGCATGATTAGGCATTAATTCTGACGAGAGAGAAGGATTCGATGCCAACAAAGGTGACCGAGGTGGAGAATCCGAAATAGTAATGGAAGGTAACGTGGGGACAGAAGATTTGTTATGTGACATAATCAAATCATCCACAGCCTCAAAAAAAGAATCTGAGACAACATCAATGGGAGAAGGGGCATCAAAAGATTTACCTGGAGGAGGTCACTGACCCTCAGTAGGACTGTCTGGAGGCATAGGAATTCAAGAATCTCCAATTCCCAAGTTATTCCTTCTAGAGAATTTGTGGGGACAAGAGATCCTCAAATGACCCACTGAACGACAATAGCTACATCTGAAGGGTATATGGAGGTAGTCGAGCCGCTGAATCAGTAAGCGCTCATTACATAAAATCTCCACTTCAGCTAGTAATCCCCGAGAGATGTTCATCTCAACAAGAATCTTGGCTACCCGCTTATCATAAGCCAAATGGAAATCGTCCTCCACTGCTACGAACCTTCCTATAGTGTTCCCAATTCCCTCAAAAAATTGTCTGCTCCACAGAGGAAAAGGAAGGTGGGGCAATAATACCCACAGATGACGTTTGGAGATTCTCTCCCGCAGAGGGTCGAAATTGGTGTGCTAGCACCCGAGAACCAGCGAACCTTTTCCAATACGCCAGATTCCTTCCAGGACCCAGGAGCAGTGTTCCGCATCAAGAAATACAAACACAATCCACCCATTGGACAACAAGCTAATAGTCAGAATGTAGTCAAAGAGTGGCTTGCAATGCTTCGAAGCCCATTCAACCCAAGCAGCTTTGTTCATCCTGCAGTATTCCAAACAACCGACCAGAGCACGTGTGCAGAGGGAAGAGACACATTCCATAAAAATGTCATGTCCCAAGACATAACGGTAGCGACCTTCCTGAGCCTTAACACATTTGGAATGGCGTTTCCGGTGAAACCGTGCCTGGGTATCTGTCTCAGCCATGGGTTGTGACCCACAAGGTCCACCCATCAAAGGCCATAACCCTAAGATATCAACCCAGAACCAGGGTTAACAACCCCGATAACCATGAAATAAACCTGCAGTAAGAAGCCGCAGAATAAAGGATAAAACAAAGGAGCAGGGACTTGACACCACTAATCCCCCACAAGAAAAGAGACCACGGCCAGTTACTGACCTAAAGCATGCAGCCAATCAGAGTGGTTCCAGTGTCAATGACGGCAATAGACCTGGAAGATAGAGGAGAAAAAGGTGTAACCCTGGTAAGGTGAAAGGGTTAAGGACCAAGTTCAACGGGGAAAACAATAGATCCTGGTAACCAAGGAGATACTACATAAGTCAACCATGTACCCGCCCGAGACAAAGGTCGTGACGGAAGAAAAACCCCATGCAGGGGTGGCAGAAGGCAGCGACAACCAGAGCAGCCAAAGAAAATCGAATCCTTCCCACTTTTTTAATTCTTGGTTGGTACTAGTCCCCCAGTGAAGGGGAGGGACTCCAAGAGAAGCTAATGATCGGTACCCACCATCCTGTACAATGAAACCCCTATCAGAGAGGAACCCTAGACCAAAGGAACCCTCAATATTAGAAATAAACAATGAGAGCAAAGACACTACTCCGTAGAAACCAACATCAGTCACCGAGAAAATGGGGATCTTCGCTATGGGGAAGCTAGAGAACCAATGCAGCAGCCGAACTGCAAAGTCATCGCCATCTCTGGAGCAGGTTAGGATATTGTTTATAGGAGCTGTCACTATGGCCCATGGGAAAATGAAAATGCAACCAGCGACAATAGAGAGATTAATGAAGTTGTCCATAGTGGTGTCTTGTATTATAGTGGTATTTGAGTTATGATTGAGTTCTTTGAGACCAAAGTTAGTGAAATTTTTTTGAGAGTTTTGTATGTTATATGAAGTTTACTTTCAACAAGATGAAACTTTTGTTAAAGATAATAAAATTGAAGTTTGTAAATTACTTTTATCATTTTAAACTTTTTGGCTAAAATTTAAAGCATATGTTAATTATTAATTTTTTTATTTAATCTAAATATTTCTTAAGTTTCTTATGCTTTATATATTTTTAACTAATAAACTATATGCATTTCTAGCTAATAAGCTAATAGACTATATCTTCTATAGAATTGTAAAGGTTTATAAAAATTTTGAAATTTTTTAGTACTTATGAAATTAAATACATTTTACTTTTTACCTTAATGTTCTTGTGAATAGAAAGATATTTTTATTATATATATAATTATAATAAACATTTATTAATTAAAATAAATAAATTAGAAATTAGAAATCAAATTGATATTGTACACTTGTCTTTTTACCTCACCACTTCCATCCACTTGTCTTCTTTTCTCATAATATGAATTACCCAAGAGGCTACAGCTGTGCGCCCAATTCTCATTCTCAAAATCCACCATATTTCCTATTCTGAGGGCCCCACTACCTTTGGCCTCAAGATTGGCTAAGAGATCCGCTACCTTATTCGCCTCCCTCCTTACGTGGCTGAAGGAGAAGGCACTATGAGTAGCAACGGGGCACCCCAAGGATTCCATCTTGCTCGAGAGATGCCAACTGGTGGTAATTTTATCCCCATATTGGAAACTAGACAATTTATTTGCCATTTGTATGATGATTTTGGAGTCACCCTCCAAAGTCACAAGAAACCATCCTTCCCTGACAGCAAGCTTCAGTCCTTGGAAGAGGCCTTCTAATTCAGCTGAGTTTTTTGTGTGATTGCTAATATATCCAAAATAAAATTTCAGGATTACCCCAAAGGGTTTCCCCTAGATGCACCATTGAAGTTAACTTTAAACGAGCTTGATGGCAGAGGTGACTAGAAGTTCAGACTAAACGAACTGCAACTCTTGTCTTTCATGCCCAACCATTCTAGAACTCCTCCCTAAACCCAATGCTGCTGCAATGTGAGATTAACCCTCAGATAGGTCCTTGTCTATATCCCCCCACTGCATACTTCTTATCATCTCTTGAATCTTATTGACCAGATTATGCCAAACCTCCTCTTCTTTATGCTTCGTATCCCGAAATATGCAGTTGTCTCTCTCCGTCCACGCATTCTAGACAACCATCCCTCAGAACATCATCCATAATGTTCTCATAATCGGTTTTTTGAAGTACGTAATGTTCCATTCCCAAAGATACTGGTCGGGATGACCTCGCATTCAATCACATATCGAAAAGAGCATACCCCCCCCCATCCCATAACGAAGTTGTATAGGGACAACCATTAAACACATGATCCATGTTTTCTTCATCCTTGAGGCATAAGGGACATTGGGAGGGGCCCTGAATCCACCATTTCATGAGGTTTTCTCCTATTAAAATCATTTTCCTAACCACCAGCCAACAACAAATGGTCGTCTTCGGCCAGGGATTCATTTCCCAGATATTCTTCCAGGTTTCTTCTCTCCCTTCCTCGCTTCTAGTTCGTATGGCCTAGTCTTGTTTAATGCTAAAAGTACCTTTCGGCTGGTATCCCCACCTTAAATTATCCTCTCCCATTTTGATGTGAATGTATCTCTCCTGGAGAATATCCCTAAAAGAACGAAGATCCTCATCATTTGTTAGTCTTTCCCACTCTTCCTATGCCAGCCACTTCCTATGGCCATCAGTAGGAGGATCTTCCTAGCAGTGACACAGGTTGAATTTTTCTTCTTCCATCACTCTGGCCCTGATATTTTTCCATCTAGGGTATTTCCCTATTTTTGGGTGTTGATTCCATGAGTCATCCCAGAAATTAGCTAGTTCACCATCACGTATTTCCTAGAAACTATAATCCTGAACGAGATTTTTACCCGATTGAGCTTTCATCCATATATGAGATCCCATCCTTTCCTCATTATATCTAATTAGATCACCATTTGGTCTATCTCGAGCATAATTCATGTGCCATCACCCATGGTTCTGCCTTGTAATTGCACTATCTCCACCACATCTTAGAAACTTGAATTTCACTCATAACCTCTAGGTCTCTAAAGCAAAACCCCCCCTGTCCTTGGGTCGATAGACTTTGTTCCATGGATCCAACCAAGGAAAATTTGGCCTTCTCTTCCCTTCCTCCCCATAGAAAATTTCTTTGGAGGCCCCAAATTTCCTTAATAACATCCTTTGGAGCTGAGAGCACAGAGAAAAGGTATACTGTCATTTCCTGGAGAACTTCGTTGAAAAGAATCAGACGACTTAGCAGGTTTATAGGTTGAAGATTCCAATTTTCCATCCTATTTCTAAGTCTATCGAGTAGATCCTTCCAGGAAATCTTCCTGCTAGTGCCTTCAATAAGTGGAGCTCCCAGGTACGTAGAGGGAAGATATCCTTTGGAAAATCCTAGGAACCAGATTATATTTCTCTAGGTATTAATGGATGTATTGAAGAAAAAAACCTGCAACTTGTCAGAGTTAACCTCAACCCTTAAGACCTAGAAAAAAGAATTAAACTTTTCTTAAAGGATCGGGCCTCTTGGATGGAATGGTGCCCCATTAACATAGTGGCATCCAAGAATTGTTGATGCATTTTTTTATCAATTCCCTCATGGAGATTTAACCCACGGATCTCTCCTCTAGATGATTGATCCTCGAAGAGCTTCCTAATCCCTTCTTCCATTAAGATGAAGATAAAATGGGACAGAGGATCCCCTTTTCTAATTCCTTGGGAGGGATTGAAGATCCTAGTAGGAGATCCACTTAGCAGAATAGAAAAGAAGGGAGTGGAGACCGAGTTCATTCTCCATTCTATCCATTTCCTTCCAAAACCAAAGGCTTCCAAAATACTTCTCATATATTTCCAACTTAGTTTGTCATAGGATTTGGCTATATCAAACTTAACTAACATACCTTATTTCTTGGCGACATTCAAAGAATGAATGGTTTCTTGGACCAAGATAATCCCATCAAAAGTCTTCCTTCGACGAACCTCGATTGTTCCAGGCTACTCAAATTTGGGAGGAGCGGCTTTAGCCTTTTGGAAATAACCTTAGTAATTATTTTCTATATGACATTGCACAGAGGTATGGGTCTCAACATACTAGGGGTGTTAGTTCCTTCCCCTTTCGAGACCAAGGTCAGGAAGGTAGCATTAAAATACTTTAAGACTCTTTGGTTTATTCTAGATTACTCCACTATTTCCAAAACATCCTATTTAATCAAGTCACAGAAGAAATGAAAAAAAATGTTATGAAACCATCTAGTCCTGGTGCTTTCCCCAAGGCCATCTCATTCATTTCTTCCTCAACCTCATGTGTAGAAATGGGCTAAACCAACATCTCAATATGATCTTGGGTTACTAACTCGAGAATAAGTCTTCTAATCCTTGATATCTCCTAGCTTCTATCGCCTTGGTCCTTCGTCATGATTCTCTCAAAGTGGTCGACCAATTCTTCCTCTATTTCTCTTTTGGATTCAACCCGACTTTCGTTATTTCATAAAGAGAGCCCTTCTCATATAGAATCATAACTAGCCTCGTTGTAATCTCACAGATCACATAAGGTTACCAGTAATACACATATAGAATCATATAAACATACAAAGACAACAGACAAGAACAGATAATAGAATAACATATTATAGTATAGAATCACATGAGGGTCCATACATATAAAAAACTAAACCAAGTTCTTTATCTGGCTCAACAACCTACTATATATGATTACAAAATGGTTATGATTAACTACTTGTCTGTTCGGTCAACCGACACGACCTTTCGAGGTTGACCTAATCTCCAATTAGTCAGTTAAATAACCTAGTCATCTCACCAACTAGCTCCTCCAACATCTCCCTAGTGGAAGAAAGAAAGTTTAGTAAGCAAAGCTCCCAGGTACTTAGAGGGAAGAGATCCTTTGGAAAATCCCAGGATCCAGATTATATTTCTCTAGGTATTAATGGATGTATTGAAGAAAAAAACCTACAAATTGTCATATTTAACCTCAAGCCCTGAAGCCCTAGAAAAAATAATTAAACTTGTCTTAAATGCTCAGGCCTCTTGGACGGAAGGGTGCCCCATTAACATAGTGGAATTCATGAATTGTTGATGCATTTGTTTATCCATTGCCTCGTGGATATTTATCCCATGGATCTCTCCTCTAGACGATTGATCCTGGAAGAGGTTGATAATCCCTTGTACCATTAAGATGAAGATAAAAGGGGACAAAGGATCCCCTTTTCTAATTCCCTAGGAGAGATTCAAAATCCTAGTAGGAGATCCACTTCGCAGAATAGAAACGAAGGGAGTGGAAACTGGGTTCATTCTCCATTCTATCCATTTCCTTCCAAAACCAAAGGCTTCCAAAATACTTCTCATAAATTTCCAACTTAGTTTGTCATAGTATTTGGCTATATCAAACTTAACTAACCTACCTAGTTTCTTGGTGACATTCAAAGAATGAATGGTTTCTTGAACCGAGATTATCCCATCCAAAGTCTTCCTTCCTTCAACGAACATTAGAGGAAATTTCAACTCAAAATGGGCCTTTTAACTTTAACTCAAATTCCATGTCATCATGTTTTAGCCAATGAAATTGATTTAAATTTGAAATATCGTATAGGTCTTAAACACTATTTTAATATAAATTTGGGGATAGGTATCATAAAAAAAACTACTTTTTTTGTTTGTATTTTCGACATATATCCTCGTGTTTTTACCCAAATTTCGAGTGGGAGAGCTCGTTGGATGCAAAATTAAATTCTGGATTCAACGAGTACCCTCTCCGCATACTTTTGACGGAATCCGCTACCCCAAAAAAAATAAATACCTGAAAAAACGTGATGATGACATC
Organism: Pseudotsuga menziesii; assembly: GCA_001517045.1. Lineage (NCBI taxonomy): Eukaryota > Viridiplantae > Streptophyta > Pinopsida > Pinales > Pinaceae > Pseudotsuga > Pseudotsuga menziesii. The sequence goes on along the minus strand of LPNX010829228.1, from coordinate 12,932 downwards.
ATCATCACGTTTTTTCAGGTATTTTTTTTTTTGGGGTAGCAGGGTCCATCAAAAGTATGCCAAGTGGGTACTCCTTGGATGTGGAATTTAATTCTGCATCCAACGAGCTCTCTCAATCGAAATTTGAGTAAACACATGGGGAGATATGTCGAAAATACAAACAAAAAAGTAGTTTTTTTCTTTTCTTCCTCCAAAATTAATAAATATTATTTTATTATTTTAACTATTATTTTATTAATTTTTTTTAGGAGGCCCATTTTGAGTTGAAATTTCCTCCCAATTGTTCTAGGATAATCAAATTGGGGAGGAGCATCTTTAGCCTTTTGGCGATAACCTTAGTAATGATTTTCTATATGACATTGCACAAAGTTATGGGTCTCAACATATTGGGTATGTTAGCTCCTTCCCCATTTGGGACCAGGGACAAGAAGGTAGCATTAAAATACTTTAAGACTCCTCGGTTTCTTCTCGATTCCTCCACTTTTCCCAAAATGTCCTGTTTAATCAAGTCACAGAAGAAATGAAAAAATGTTATGAAACCATCTGGTCCTGGTGCTTTCCCAAAGGCCATTTGGTTCATTGCTTCCTCAACCTTGTGTGTAGAAATGGGTTGAACCAACATCTCATTATGATCTTCGGTTACTAACTCAGGAATAATTCTTGTAATCCTTGATTTCTCGTGGATTCTATCGCCTTGGTCCTCCGTCATGATTCCCTCAAAGTGTTCAACCAATTCTTCCTCCATTTCTCTTATGGATTCAACCTAACTTCTGTTAGTCTTCCTTTATTTATAAATATTCAAATTTTGTCAATTTTAAATAATCATATTATGAAATAATTTGGTATTCTTCTGGGCCTTCTTACAACCATTGGTTTCTTGATTTTTGTTTCCACAAAATATCCTCCTGTCTTTCCCTAGCCTCGATCTGATTCAGCAGGTGTTTCTCCTGTTGTCTCAGTTCTTCATCCCACCCTTTCTCCATACCTTTCTTATGAGTACTCTCAATATCCGCCAACAATATTTTCTTTTCTTGGAAGTTATTCCCAAAGTCTTCCTTGTTCCATGTGTGGATCCAATCTTTAATAGCCTTCACCTTTTGCTAACATTGATACATTCTTGTTCCCGTAGGGCGTACCAATTCATTCCACCATTCTCCAACCAAATATTTAAAGTCTTTTTGTTTCCAGAAAATATCCTCCTATCTTTCCCTAGCCTCGATTTGATTCAGCAGGTCTTTCTCTTGTTATCTCAGTTCTTCGTCCCACCCTTCCTCCATACCTTTCTTATGAGTACTCTCGATATCCACCAACAATATTTTCTTTTCTTGGAAGTTATTCCCAAAGTATTCCTTGTTCCATGTGGGGATTGTGGATTTAATAGCCTTCACCTTTTGTTGACATTAATACATTCTTTTTCCTGTAGGGGGTACCAATTCCTGCCACCATTCTCCAACCAAATATTTAAAGTCTTTTTGTTCCATAATTTTTTTTTCAAATATGAAAGGATTTCTTATTATGTCATTCGACCAATCCCATTGTAGGCTTATGGGCCAATGGTCAGAACCTGCTATCAGAAGGACATTAACACTTATCTCCCCTATGCCTCTAAAATATCCTCTATGACTAGGAATATTTCTATTCTAGAAGCCACAAGGTGTGTAACTCCTCATCTATTATTCCACGTATACCACCCATTCCCCATCTCGATATCTGTTAGAGGACTATGTCCCACATAGCCACTGAAATATTCTTTGTATCTATCCAAGACCCTCCTTGACCCCTTTTTTTCCTTGAGAAATGTTATCAGGTTAAAGTCCCCACCTATTATCCATGATCTGTCACCTGCTTGATCTTTCATCCAGATTAGAAAATTTAAAAACATTGGTTTCTAAGGAAAGGTGCTTGGGCCATAAACATTCACCAAGGTACCCTTTACCCCCATATCTAGGATGGCGAGGCTGGTAATCATTGAGAAATGATTGACCCTCCAATATGATAGACATATGGAGTCTGGTAGCCATAGAACGACTAAACCTCCAGCCATTACCGAGGAATCCATCGCCATAACCCTACTTGTCCTCCAAATTTTTTGTCCTAACTTCTCCATTGTTTATGAATTGCACTTTGTTTCTTGTAGAAAGAGAACATCTGGCTTTTCCCATTTGACCTTCCTTACTAAGATCTTTATTTTCCTTGGATGATTGCATCCTTGTATTTTCCTGGACACTTTCTTCATTGGACAACTCTATTTGCTTCAGGGAATTCCGCCACTATCGTCGGATACTAGACAGATTCTATAAGTTTGAATCCTAACTATGTTATTCTTTTCTTATTCGTCTTTCTTCCTCTTTTCATATATTCCTCTAGTAACTTTATTTTACTCCCTTTCTGAGGATCGATTGCTATCCGTAGCTGTTGGCGATATTTGGCCTTGATAATCACCTCTTGGATTAGTTCTAGTTGTCTCCTAAAAACATACCCCCTCCCCTTCTTATCACATTCTTTCTAATTCTCATCCAAGTCCATCTCTCCTAGTTCCATATCTTTTGCTCCATCCCCTTCCATTTCCTTAATCTGTTCCTTTGTTGCCTTCCCATTACCTAATTCCATTTCATTTCCCTCCTTTGGCTTCTCTAGGAATTATGCTGTATTCCTCCCTTCCTCTTCGTCCTCACCTTTTTCCTCCAAGATCTGGAAAGGATTGTTACTGGTTACCCCTTTTCCTTGATTCTCCTTTACTAGCTTTTGTTGCCCCACCATTCTATTCTTCTTCTTACTCTAGACTTGAACAAACCCTTCCTTATCCTTTTCTCGCTCGTGGGGTTGCTTGATCATGGGAGGCGATTGCTTCAATTGTGGGAAGTTTCGACCAAAGTGTCTATATTCATGACACAGTCTACATCTAAATAGAAGTGGCTTATAATCGATTGGCTACACCCACTCCTCTTCATCCCAATTCATGCTGATAGCTTTCGATAGGTCTTTTGATATATCCCTATAGACACAAATGCATGAAAAATCCGTATACCTCTATTGTTTTGTCTATTCTGCTACCTTTACAAATTCCCCAATCATACTACTAATATCTTGCAGAATGTCCTAGTACTAATACTCGCATCGAAGGGAGAACAACCAAATCCAAATAGGGGAAACCTTCATATCCTTCATTTCTGGGTTAAACCTTTCTTTCCAAAATCTAAGTTAAAGACTAGATGAGAAGAAGAAATAGGGCCCTCCCTCAAGAATCCTATCACGGTCTTCCTGGTTGAAAAATATAATAATAAAGAAACATTTGGATCCTATATGGCTGAGTGCCCTTTAGGGTTCTAGTTACTCTTTATCCATGAGACTAGATCCCTCTCTCTTGGCTAGATCCCTACAATTTTTTCTATGAGGGCTTCCTCCTTCCATAGTTCTACGTTCTCTCTTATCTTATTAGATTTGATCTGAATAACCAGAATAGTTTGGGTTTTCGGGAGGCAGCCGCCTAGTCCCATCCTCTTACTAGATCCTTTCTCTTCGTGGCTCACTTCCCTTTCCTCATATTCTCCATACCTACCCCCAATCATCTGGCACCTGGGCTGTGTCGTTTTGATGTGCTCCAGCGGGGGATTACACCCCCCACCATGATCAAACTCCCCGCGAACACCAACCTGACTATTGTTGCGTGTCTCTCCCTACTCCGACAATCCCTTCCTTTGGTAGTACTTTGATTTGTATAAACCATTATAGATCCATCTTAAACTTGAATCTACTAAGCACCGAGTTGGATCCAATTCCTTGATGTGTGATTTTTTTTTTATCTTAATTTATTTATATGTTTAAAAAAATTTACACCTCGATAATTTTGATCCCTTGTTTTCTGCAGATAATTCAACAAATATTTTTTGAACATTGAAATTATTTTGATAATTGAATGATTTTTTCATTTGGGAAGATGTTTTATAACATAAATATATATAAAAAAAGACATGTCTTTTTAGTTTAGGACATTACTTTTTAGTTTTTAGGTTACCCAGATTTTTTATTTTTTATTTTAATTTAAATTATATTATGTTAGGAAGAAAAATATTATAAACTTTTTTTTTTTAATATTAAATAGACTTTAAACTTTATAAGAAATTGCAAATTTTAAAGTTAGTCAACAATTTATGCACAAGAATTCATGAACAAAATTTTATATTTTGATTTAAATGTTTAAAATCATTATTTTGATTTATATTTAAAGAGATTGTAATATTTCTAAATAATTTTGGAGGAAGATTGAGCAAATTGAGAAGTGGTTTATAACTTATAACCTCAAAATTAAAAGCAATACGCCTTATCCTAGTCTCCTCATAGAAGTGGGTCTTTACCCCATAGAGAGCATTGCTATGACTAGGTACATGATGTAGAAGCATAATATAAATAGCATGGGAAACATGAGACTTCCTAATATTGCTTTAAACTCAAGTCAAAACCAACTATGCCTCAAGTTGTGTTGGTGTAAAGATACCATGGTTTGGTTAAATCCTTGGGGCACTAATGAAAATGACATTTTGTAGAACATTGATAATGCCAAAAATATTATTACTTATGAGTTTAAAGACAAATTATGGTGTGAGGAAAATTTAGTAGTTAAGAGGAAATTAAGATACTATAAGGAAGTCATTAATCCTAACTTGGAAGATCAGAAGTATTTCTCGATAATAACTAGCTCACGGAAGAAAATTGATATAGGTAAGATTAGAACGAACTCTCATGAACTCCATAGGGCATTGGTATTTTTCTAAAACTCCGTGTGCATAAAGGGTTTCCCATTTGTGTGATTCAATGAGCGTCGAGGATAAAAATCACTTTCTCTTAGTGTGCCTTGCTTACATGCACATTAGATCTGAGTTTCATAGTATTTGTTACAATACAAACAATTATAAGCTCGTAACTTTCCAAAACTATAATGAGCTTGGAAAGCTTATTTGCAAGCTTTTTGAACACAAGAACATGATTTTAAAGTAAACTAATTATTATCATTCTTAAGGTCCCCTAGACCAAAGTTGGTTTTAGTGAACGTTAATCATCATCATCATTATCAACAAATAATTTGATGTAAATGTTCAAAATCATTATAGCTTTTGCAAATCTCAACTTATCCAAAAATTAAAATTGCCAATTTTACTAAGATTAATATTACATATTTATATTAAAAAAATAACTTTTAAATATATAATATTGTTACTTTTATTATTTATATGAATACAATAACTTTTAAATATAGAATCTAGTTTTTTATATAGATTTGCATATTTTTTAACTTTTAAGAGAGTAACTTTTTTTTAGATCAGCATCTTATTTATATGATACTATGTTTTTTTATTTATGAATTATAAAATTAATAAATAAACATTATAATTTATTAAAATATAAAAGTAAGTTATATAACATATACATATTTTTTAATTTAATTAGTAATAACTTTATTACATAATTATATTTAGTAGATAAAATGACAAAATTATTTTTCAATTTATTTTATAGTTAAACTAGAATGATATAGATATTTTATTGATAAATTAATTATAATTAAAATGAAGAAATATTTTTAAATTATTAAATTATGAAATAAAATTTCAAAAAATAAACCATATTTTAAATGTAACTAAGGACTGAGATAAATTTGCATGGATGAACAAGTATAAGTAAGTTTGTATTAGGTAAGCTTTATATCATTGGTCTATATAACTCTTCATAACATCTCACGTATCAAATATATAGCAATATTTGGAGTTTATTATATTTTTTATATTTATAGTTCTTATAAAACAATATTATTTAAAATATTATAATTTTAAATTTTAAATATTTTTTAAACTATGAAAAAATAATTAATAATATCAAGTTTTAACTTATCATCAAATTGTTAAATAGACTTTATTTAAAACTAAGATCATTGTTAATTCACTTATATTGAAACTTCTTAATCTCATTAATATTAGATTCTAATTGTTTTGAGTAAATTTTTGTGATACAATACTTCATTTTTTAATAATTAGCTGAACTATTAACATAATTCTAAAGCAAAGACTAAGTGTTTTGCACTTATTTCCTTTGTGATTATATTAAAGTGAGAAACATTGTTATTAAATAAAAAGTAGAAAAAAACTACAAATATTTTAAATATGAGATAGATAACTATATTAAATTACCAATTATATATATATTTTTTCAGAGGAAAAAATACCAGCCTTTGTTATTCATATGAATCAAAAGACATCTTTTACATATCAGCATGACTGCCAATCCAGGATCAAGACATAACAGCTTCCCATCCAGATCCATCACATATGAGAATAAGTGATAATAAAATAACAACAGAATCATAAAGTGAAAAAGTCTGATCGAAGTAGACTTTTCTCATCATCCCTCATAAATCAGGTCAGAAATTACTGAGACATATCGAAGATGAACTTCAAAACATACAATCAGACCAATATATGCTGGCTAGAAGAACTCAACAAGAACAGAAAGTGATACTCAGTCAACTGCTAATAACCAGCTGAATAAAAGTAGTAATCAGCTACTCAAAAAAGATAGAGATATCCATGATTCACAATCAATCCATCCATAGTTTCTGAAAAAGAAACAACTCCCATATCCAATTTCAGGCCTTGTTTGGATAGTGCATCTGCCAGTGAATTATGCTCACGATATGTATGTTTAAAGATCATCGGCGGGACCTTTTGAAGCATAAATCTTATGTCACAACACTAGTGCATCAGAGATGGAACATCAAGTGGAGAATTTCTATTAAGCCAAGATATAATAACCATGGAGTCTCCATATATAAGCTGCAATGGAATACCCATCAATAAACTGACTCTAAGTATTCCCCAACATGCCAATAACTCTTCCCTTGTATTCGAACTGCTCCCACAGCCCATTGAAAAACTGAAGTAATGTGAATCATTGATAAAAATCACATAACCTGAGCCACCTATATTCTCCGCGGTTGCTCCATCAAAGAAGCAATATGGGAAACATTTTAATGGTTCATGGCCAATATTGCGGGTTTTATGAATTTTCAAAGGCACAGGGTAAGAGTTTACTCAACCATCAATTCTGTAAATCAACGTAGAGAAGGCTGGTTTCTTACTTTCAAATATGCAGAGATTTCTTAATATCCAGATTCCCCAAAAAATAAACAATGGCAAGTGGTTGAAAGGAGCAGAACTCGCAGTACGAGAAAACCATTGGCTCAGAAAGGAATGAACAGAGCTGGTAATGGGAAAAGAGCAGTTGAATTTTACCTCAAAATGAGAGTATATACGGGCAGAAAAAGGACAGCAGAAGAAAAGATGATGAATATTTTTGAGATCACCTTCACATAGAACACATCGACTTGGTCCATTGATGCCTCTAGACTGCAATTGCTCCCAGGTTAATATTTTCCGATATATCAATAACCAGATAAAGCATTTAATTTTCAGAGGAATAGTCACAGTCCATAAGATTTTCAGAACTTTGTAATTTAAATCTGAACAGCAATCAGAGATTACACAGGAATAACCTTCAGCAGTAGATAATGGCCCTGTATACTTATCATGAGACCAGGATAAAATATCCTTTTGATCCGTGAGCCGTATACGGCCAAATTCCAATCCTCTTATATAATTTTCCCATAATGTTTTCCATTCACCAATGAGATCAAGGTCATCTGAGGAGAACCAGTAACATGTGGCAAAAGGAGTACGATTGCGAGCCTGAGCTAAAGTACAAATACCATAATCCTCTAAATAATCTCGTAAACCTCTAGGCAAGGAAAAGGAAGATCCCAATCCCACAATTGGGTCTGCAGCCAGGCAAATGGATTCTCCATTTCCAACTTGCTAGATAATTCCCTTACCGATCCAAGCCAAAGTAGCCAAAAATCCCTTCCAAATAATTGAGGCATTGTTGAAATTGAAGTTTTTTTCCCTGAGCCAAAGGTGAAAAGGCTTATTTTTCAGGTATTTAATAGAAATGAGAAGATTCCAGATGCCGTTGTTGTTTACTGCCATCCAGAAAGATTTCATTCTCAATGAAAAACTGAAGCTAGGGAGATGTTTAATGCCCCAGCCACCATGAGAAGTGGGCTTAGCCAAAAGGTGCTAGTCTACTAGATGATATTTTTTCTTCCTCGAAGAAGATCCCCATAGAAAGGAATAAATCAGTTCCCTGAGTTTGTCTAGGATTGAAGAAGGAATCGGAACCAGAGCCATCCAGTAGATTGGAATGCTAGAGAGTACAGCTCGAATGAGGACAAGTCGACCTCCAATGGAGAGGAATCTGTTTGTCCAATGAGAAATTTTCTTTTCAAATTTCGAAACCAACCATAGCCAATCTTTAACCAAATAACCAGACGGTTTCAGGAAATAGCCCAAATAAGTAAAACCTTTCCGGAAATCATCAGTCCTATAAGGGAGAATATCTTTGATTCTTTGAAGAATTTCCTCTTCCATACCAATTTGAAGAAAAACAGATTTGTTCACATTGATACTCATACCTGAGGCCTCGCAGAAAGTATCTAGAATGGATTTAAAGGCCAACCATTCCTCTAAAGATCCCAGCCCAAATAAGATCACATCGTCTACAAATAGTAAATGGGTGAGCGAAAGCTTTGAAGAGACTTTTACGCCTTTAATCTTCCCATTCTGTTTAGGATCCTCAATCAGACGACTAAGCCCTTCTATAACCAGAATGAACAAGAGGGGGGATAAAGGGCACCCTGCCTTAAATCCTGCGAAGCAGGAAAGAAAGTAGAAGAAGATCCATTAACAANATATTATGCTATTAATATTATATTATATTTTTTATTTATGGCTTGAATAAGTAGACTTAAATTATACAAAATGATTTTTACTTTTTAATTTTAAAGATTTCTCAATTTACAATATATTTAGTTTTTAATATATTCATTCTTTTACTATATTAAGAAATATTCTTAATATAATTGTATTTATTTTTTTGAACATTCAATAAATTAGTGAAGAAATGTGAAGGTCTTACTTCTTCCTAAATGTCACAGAAAATCTTTTTATTATTATGTATTTGTTGTGTATCTAAGATATGTGGATGTCTTACTTCTTCCTAATTCAATTGAGTGATTATGTCTTATTTTGTCACACATAGAACTATGTATGATGGTATAATTGTGCTCTTCAAATTTCTCCTATAGAGTGAAATAAGAGACCCTTTAGTCTTACATTGGGAGTAAGTCACACATTTTCTCCTTACTTTTGGAGTTAGTCACACCTTGTATTAAGATCCACTAATAAGTTATCCAATTGTTAAACAAACTTTCATACTTTTAAATATTTGATATTTTGTTTATTTTCTATAAAGTATATGTTCATTGTTCACTCACTTATCTTTGGAATTTCCTAATCCTATTAATATTATATCCTTGAGTAAATTTTTGATATAAAATACTTCATTTTTTATTTAATTAAAAAAATTATTAACATAATTCATAATTCTAAATCAAGGGCCATCTATTTTACGCCTATTTTCCTTTTTATTATATTTATATATTAAAGTAGAAGACATTGTTATTAAATTAAAAATAGAAAACAAACTAACAATATTTTAAATCTAAAATAGATAAGACATGGTATTAAACAATCAATTATAAATATAATATAATTTTATCAACTATAAATATAATATAATTAATAATTTTAGCTATTACTAAATGACTAATTTTATGCTATTAAGATAATATATACTACTTTTATTTATATCTCTATTATATAATATTTGTATGGTATTAATGTAAATAATATTTTTATTTATAGTTAGCATATAATATTTTTATGGTTAGCATATAATACTTGTATCACTAAACTAAAAATTATACAAAATTATATTTACAGTTGTAATTATATAATTTATTTTAAAGACTTTTCAATTTTTTTTTTCAAAAAAGCTTTCGTGCTATTATATTAAATCAAAGAAATATTACATCTATCATAAAAGTAATATAGATTCCATGTTTGCTTCATATTTACATCATATATACTCCCTTTAGTTGTTGACTAAGGGGTAATACAAAACACACAATACACTACTTCTACTAGTACAAAAGGCTTAAAACCACCAAAAAACAACTTATTACATCAGCTCCTTAAGGTCCATTTCACCTTTAAAGGTCATGACACCTTCCAGAAATGATTGAATTCTAGATGAGCCAAATTTGAGTGGAAGAGATTCTCTGGAAAGTGTATTTCTTGTATCAATGTAACACCTGGAGATATGTCTGAAAGAGATCTCCATCAATGACCTTCTGATATCCTGAATTTTTTGAATTGAGTGTTTGAGAAAAATCACCTGCACATTAGTGAAACAATTTAACCAATCTATAATAATATTTGAATCTCCATATATATTGATGTTTGTAACACCAATATGAGAAGCAATAAGTAGAAGCACATATAGACTTAAAAGTTCAGCTTTAGTGTTTGACCCCAAGCCTCCACAAATATATAAAAAGTGATCCTTGTTTATGACAATTGCCATGCCACAACCACAATGTTCCTCATTTGAGGTGCTACAAAAAAAGCCTCTTACAGCTGATAAGATTTCTACTAGAGGGTAAAGGAATTTTGGAGTCCTTTTGCTAACTATTTTCTTGTGCTCCTTGCACAAATTTTACAATATATTAAATTTTCCCAATTTACTATATATTCATTCTTTTATGATGATAAGAAACGTTCCTAATATAATTGTATTCACTTTTTTGAACATTCAATAAATTAGTGAAGCTATCTGAAGCTCTTATTTCTTCCTAATTGAGTTGAGTGTATTTTCTTATTTTGTAACACAAAAAATTCTTAATATAATTGTATTTGTTATGTATCTAAGCTATTTGAAGGTCTTACTTCTTCTTAATTCAATTGAGTGCTTTTGTCTTATTTTGTCATACTCATAGAACTATACACTTAGAACTATGTATGATGGTATAATTGCGTTCTTCAATTTCTCTTATATATAGCTAAATAAGAGACCATTTTGCCTTACTTTAGGAGTTATTTACACATTTGCAGTTGCATCTTACTTTTCTTCTATATAGTGAAAGAAGAGACCCTTTGTCACACCTTGTTTCGTCTATATAGTGAAATAAGAGACCCTTTGTCACACCTTGCATTAAGACTCACAAAGTTGTATTTATTAATTATTTAACCATATTCAATACTTAGGAGAATTATTTAACCATATATAATAGTTAGGAAATTTATTTAACCCTATTTGATAATTAAATAGTTAGAGAGTTATATTTGTTAATTATTCCGATGAGGTAATATTTAACCATATCAAATAGTTAAGTAGTTAAGGTAATTATTTAACCATATCAAATAGCTAAGTAGTTAGGATTAGGAAGTTATAGTTTAGATCATAAAGTTATATTTGTTAATTATTTAACCTAAAGTAGTTAGGATTAGAAAGTTAGTTAAGATTGAAAAGTTATATTTGATAATTATTTAACCATATCTCAAGTAATTATGGTTTATAATCATAATTAAACATTTCAAATAAAGTACATTTCAAATAAAGTACATAGTTATGTAGTTAGGATTTTAAAGTAGTTAAGGCTTTTTAATATCAAAAAAATAAAGTACATAGTTATGTAGTTAAGATTTTAAAGTAGTTAAAGCTTTTTAATATGAAAAAGTTTAAGTAATAATTTAACTATAAGATTAAAAAGCCAATTTAAAGAGTTATGAAATGTACAAAATAAACCCTAAGTAAAATTCTATCACATTGACTTCCAAAATATTAAAACTTCATATACAAAATAAACTAAAAGAACGTGCTTCGTGTGCACTGAATCTTCTTACTAAGATCACTCTTATCTATCGCGCGAATTTTACACCTGAGTTTTCAAATTCTATGTATTGTGTTCACAGAATAAACCAAAAAAATTAAAATTGGCAGAGCTTTACGTCTCCTCGCCCCAGTCTTGACGTCGGCCTGTGGCCACAGTTTGTGGGTTCCTTAGGAGATGATTCCTTTGCTAGAATTCGCTTGCTAATTATCTTTCCGTCGGATCTACTGGCCATTATCGATTTATCTTGGTCTTATCTTGGTCGTTGGTCGTCAATTATTAGAGAGGTTTGACATCAATAATTTATGAACAATTATCAGACTTCAGTGATTCACTAACAGATTTTTAGTGAAGATTAATAATTATGCGACTTCCGTGATTCACTAACAGCTTTTTAGTGAAGATTAATAATTTATGAACCATTATGAGACTTAAGTGATTCACTAACAGATTTTTACGAAGATTATTAGAGGATAAGCATTTTTGTGTTGTAATTCATAGAGCTAAAAACATTGTAATTATTATAAAGAAAATGATTTAACGCTCTCCCGGCCTTATGGAATAGAGTTATAACGAAAAACAATGAACAAATAGCTTGAATTTGTCGACAAAACAATTGATTCTCCTTGATATATGAATGGAAACGACATAAATCACCAATCAATCTTTGAATAGGTAACATCAGGACTTGCAGATCAATCTAAACCAAAATAGAGCAAGCTCCAGATACCTTAAACCAATGAACACAATATCTGCATTATTCCCATATCAAATATTTATTATTCATAAAAATGAGAAAATTATTACAATATGCATTCAGAGAAAGGTCTTAGCATGGCGCGGTAATTGTGCTCAGTTACTCTGCTCGGTACCAGCAAAAGGGCTCTTCATAGCGTCCATCACACTCTGGGTAGCACCCTTCGCCGTCTCCCCTGCCTGGATTCACATTCACATCATCTAAAATCAACTAATATTCAAAGCTAAGAGAACCTTTTGTTAGCAGTTATGGATCTGAAACTTTCCATTGATAAGCAATAAATAAACAGCGGAATGTAGACAACAATTTCGTAATACCTGGTTCCATCTTGACAGCCTG
>LPNX010829218.1:164761-184785 GCA_001517045.1 Pseudotsuga menziesii | reverse complement strand
ACTTGCTGTGTTTTATTTATTAACCCAGCCGTAAGAAAATTATTACTAGTTCTTCTTTTTATTAAATAATTTTTGTTAATGAGACAATTGTCTCGTTAGGTTATTGATGAGGATTAAATCCTTAAGCTCGATGGTCGAGCGTCCTGTACTCATATCTTTTCTTTTTATATTGATTTACCTTTGGTTATATTAATGCATTATTTCTTGTTTTAAATCTGTTTAAGAAAATAAAATAAAATTCAGGCTAAAATAGCCTTATAATGTAGCCGTAATGGATCATTGTCTTATTTTTATAATTATTATTTATTTTACAATAAAGTAGGTTTTTAGGGTTTAACCCTATTTTACAGTTTGTAAATAGTATTGTTTTCTATTTGATTTAAATATAATAATACTAGTTCTGTAATTTCTTAAGTTTATAATATAATACTATTTCCATTGTTAGATATAATACGGTAGGATATTATTACTATACAATAGTATCTACTTAAGTAAGTGAAAATCCTGTCTTTATTTGAAATATTAGTTTTCTTCATAATGTAACTTATACTAACAATTAATATTATTGTTTGTTTATGAAAATAAAAAGAATCTATTAAACTTTATATAGTATGTTTTATATAACTGTATATATATAACTAGCATGCATATTAATTCATAAAAGTTATTATCACCATTACAGATAAAGTTAGAGAATGAAAAAGAAAGGAGAAGGAAAAGTAAGGAGATAATTGTAATACCACAGCTCTAACTAATTTACTTAAGTATTGAAGTAACTCACATTGTTTACTCTTTCTAAACATTCTGCAAGTACCAGTATTAACAGGTTAATATCTGAATAATAAGAAGTAACAGTTCAGAAACTTATTCTTACTTTAAGTTAACTTCCAAAATGAAATTATCTGAAAATAAAGAAGGAATCTTATAAGGTAAATCAAATAGGAATGATAATCTACTTTCGCCTTCTATTCTGTACAACAACGTTTTAGGAAACAAGAAACAATTAAACACAAATATACAATAACTTATACATTAGAAATTCACTTATGATTGTTGTAAGTAGATAAATATATAGGGAACTTGGTTTAGAAGTATACTACTTCTTAATACTGAGTTACTGTGCTGGAGTATGGTCTGGTGATTCCAGATGTGGAAAAACACAGTATTTACTAACAGATTAACTACTGCTACCATGAAATATTATCTTTACAGTTACTATCTAGCTTCTCAAACATTCAAAATAAACATAACAAGCATCCATTCATATTCAGTAACATAAAGAAATAAATAACAGAACCTGTTTAAGCTGTGGACAACAACAACAATGGGAGGCAGTTCCTCCCTACCAACTCCTAGAGAGCGCTCAGATAACGACTTCTCAGGACCCCCGAGCTTGCTCTGGTCTCCGTGGCTGGAACTAGGTGCAGCAAATCAGATACCAGTCTTCAACTCAGTATTTATTCAGAACTATCAGTCAGTTCTCTCAGCTCATATAGCTGTAATAAAAATCAAGTTAATGCAGCAATCCACTCAAAACACTTCCTTACTGTTTTTCCCTCTTTCCTCAATGAAATTCCTGAATATCATTAACCTGAATGAATTCTCTCTGGAATAAAATATGAGCAGCCTGAGCTCTCTTCATTGAGTACTTTTAAAGATTTCCTAGGTCTTAGTTGGGTTAACTGTCATTTAATGAGCCACCTGCTTAGATTCCACTTTCTTGGGGAATCATGACCCCAAATATAGGGAAGTTTCCACCTGCAACTTAGGAAGTGTTTGAGGATGCTGCCACTTGTCCTTTTGCCTTTCCACCTAGTTCCATCCACCAGTTTGACCAGTAACCTCTTTTAACAGCTCTCCCATGCTGTTGTCTCCATAATTTATTTATTAATAATAAAATATTCTGAATTACACTCCATAACTGTTGACTCTGCTGAGTCATCAATCCCTACTTAGGATTAAGTTTAATATAATGTCTGAGAAATATAATAAAACAAATTACATAATTTTACAAAATTGGGGTATGTGACAACTTCAATCATTCACACATATACACAACATGTAACATGGAAACCCATCCGGGCAAAAACCACAAGGTGCTCTTAATCTGGCATGAGGAAATAGATGCACCTTTTGTCTGCACGCAAGCTGCAGACTCTGTTCTATATCTTCTCTTCTCTCTTTACAGAATTTTCCTCCCTCTCATTCTCTTTGATCTTATTTCTTCTTCTCTTCCTATTCTATTCCTCCTAGCGATCTGCCCACAGCCTAGATCGAATCGACCTTTTCTACTTGTTTCCGCACTCAGTTGTAGACTCTCTACTTTGATGCATTCACTGATACGAACTTTCTCTACCAGAAACTCGTTAATTATAGCTTAGTATAGTTTAACAACTACCAGGATTTCTATCCAACTATTGTCTAATTGTCTAGCATCCAGTGTCTAAACCAACTACAGCTTAGGTTCCTTCTTTTATAGCCTTATTACAAACTCGATACAGATCCCATACATGCTTGTTACAAACCCAATATCGACTCCATACAAAATCTAAAATACTCATTACAGATTCCTTTTCAATCGCTTTCTCAGTCGACTTACTATATCTAGTCAAGAGGTTGTCTTTCCTATTCTAGTAACACATAATGAGATGCAATATTGTCCCGAGTTACAAAGATAAATACACATGTGTGGCATCCGCTGGCTCCAATCGAGCTCATACCCACAATCATGAAGGACTGTCGCTTTCTCAGTGTTATGCCTTACTATCACTTTCTGGTCGTTACCTTATCTGCACGCCTGCTTCTACCACTATGCTGCCATGTCATCTCGTATCTTGTTCTATCCTTCCATTGAGTCCTACTTATCTGGCGTAGCTTCTTCATCCTGTGCCTTCTCTTTGTCTTCTTCTTCTCTTTCCTTCTTCTATCGCAACAATTTCTCCCTTCCTTTGATGTCGCTTCTTCTATCGTAGCTCTTTCTTCTTCCCATTTATGCTCTTCTTCCATACTTAAGGAAAACTTCTACATGAAATCTGCTCTTCTGTCCCGAGGTCCAACAAGGCTCTCCGAGTGAAAAAATATCTTAACCTTATGTCAAGCTTGAAGGACTATCTGTGACCTATAATAGAAGAGAATCCTAAAGATGCAGATGTCGCCCCCAACCCCAAGTAATCTCTTAGTTTTTATTTTTTGAAGCATTCTAGTCGTTGTTAGCTATCAAAGGGTTCTCTCTATTGAAGCTGCTAGTCAATTTCATTTAACTTTCAATGCCCTCTAGGATTGTTTTGTTAGACTGATTATTTCGACCATGTACTATGGCATATGTCTCTTTAGCAGTTTTTTTATTTTCCATGCATGGGAGGCATACATGGATAGGTTTATGTTTGGTACCTCATGCATAGGCAGGTTGCTTAAGTGTAAAGTTTGTTGTCTTGGGTCTATGAGAAGCCACTGTGGGCTCTCGACCATCATGATTCTCTTGTGCTTGTACTTATTTTTTGTATTTTAATATAATTTATCTATGGACCTCATATATATATATATATATATATATATATATATATATATATAGATAGATAGATAGATAGATAGATAGATAGATAGATAGATGGAGTTAGTGATTGTCAAATAAAAATATGTCACATAAGCATCATCAACTTCTATAGGTCCAATTCAACCATAATGGTTGACCAAAATATTTAAATTTTACTGGTTTGATAAATCTTACTCATTGAACACTTGTCCATGGCACAATTTTTTATAAGGCCCATTTCAAACCTCAAATTTCCTCTAGTCAAATTTCTTAGGAGCCTTGAGTTCTTCTTTGGAAAGGTTGGATTTTGAGGGTTATGAAGAATGGAGGTGGTTTCATGTTTGTCTTCATTAGCAATTATATTCTCATGTAATTTAAAAACCACAAATTCAACGTTGACTGATAATATCTTTATATAGAATTTTACAATGAACAATGGCAACGTTCCTACCTTTTTTAAGCAGGTTGATGGCGACAACATCTAACTCCAAACTTGACAATTTGATTATAATTTTTCTAATGTATGTACCAACCGTATCCATCTCATGTTTCACTCACGTCACATTTTTCTTCACTCTAATATCAAAACAACATAGAACAATTGTATTCCTATGCAATCTAATGAGTACCCAATTGTGAATTTTATACGCTATAATATCGAGCCAAGAATATGTCTATGATATCCACATTTACAACTTAAACCAACACAATACATATTATAGAAAAATATTCACTCAAAGTATAAAAACAATAGAACAATTGCATTCCCATACAATTCAATGAGTACTCCAATTCATATTTTATATGCTACAATATCAAATTGGAGACATGTTTATGGTATCTGCATCTACAACTTAAATCACCATAATACATATTATAAAAAAGATTCACTTAAAAGTATCAAAAACATTAGAGAACAATTGTATTCGCATACAATCCAATGACTACTCAATTGCAAATTTTTATACATTACAAGATCAAGCTAAGGACATGTCCATGGTGTCCATGTCTACAATTTAAATCAACATAATACATATTACGTAACAAGTTTAACTCACATTATAAAAACAATATAGAACAATTGCATTCGCATACAATCAAGTGAGTACTCAGGTTCAAATTGTATTCTACAATATCAAGCCAAGGAGATGTTGATGGTATCTGCATCTACATTATTAAAATAGCATAGAAAAATTGCAATTCCAAATAGTCCAACTAATATTTAAACGTAAATTTTATTTTCTACACTATGGAGTTGAGGACATGTTTATGGTATTCATGTCTACAATATAAATCAACATAATACATTATGCAGAAGGGAACAATTACATTCCCATGCAATTCAATGAGTACTCGAATGCAAATTATTCGTTACAATATTGAGTTGAGCTGAGGAAATTTTTATGGTATATATGCATACAATTTAAATCAATATAATACATATAGAAAATATTTACTCAAAGTATGAATAAGAATAGATAACAATTAAATCCCATACAATCCAACCAGTATGAAGTGTAAGTTTTACATGTTATAAACATTGAAATCAAGTTATAGATATGTTTGTAATATCTGCATTTGCAATATAAATAACCATAATAATTATAATCATAATTTTTCAATAGGCAACTTAAATGAAGGATTAACGATGGGTGGTGGAGATGGAATGAAATGGCATATACCTTAGAAAAATTTATGAACCATAAAAGTTTGATGACGGAGACTTCTTGTTGGTGAAAGGCCTCCCCAAGCGCCAATTGCTAATCAAGCATTCGAATTGGTAATGGAGCGTTTCAATTGCTAAATGAAATCTTCTGCCATGCGGGTGGGGTGGGGTTTCAGGGTTGGGAATGCGATCGATCAAATCCACTCGGTGTTAATCCAATGGATCCAATCGATTCATACACCAAATCAAACCCGCAATGGTAACTATGAGGAAGACGTGATGGCTATCCACATTGTCCATCCACTAGCGTATTGCAGATGTGGTAGTAATAATATAATTGTAAGACCATGGTCAATACAAACATCTAATTGGTGTATGAAACCTCACTGTTCATGGAAAAAAGGACCCCTCTCAACAACGATTTGACTACTAAAGTCTATGAAGGTGTATGTACACTACCCCTCTGGATTTGAATATGTGACCTAAAAGGAAACATGTGTTCTTCACCATGAGATTAAAAAATAAAAATCACACAAAACATCAGAAACATCAAAAACAACATAAAACGTTGCATTCTCATATAATCCAATTAGCATAAATGTAACATTGAGGAAGACATATTCACAACTAGTTTTATAAAGAAAAGAAAAGAAAAAGAGAGGGAAGTTCGTTGTTATTGTGTTATTTTCTAGGTTATAAAGACATGTTTTTAACCAATTAACTTGGTTAGGATTTAAAAATAGATAATGAAATAGATTATTATTATAGTAGAGAGATTGATTCATAAATCAATATTAATAAGATTGATGGTTATTATTGTAGAGATGTTGAGAGCTCTTCATTCATGAAACTCACTTCATGTGTATTTTACATCATACCATTCAAATAATTCTAACTATCTACTATTATTTTAAAGACCAGAATAGATGGCACTAACAATTCTATCTCATAACCTATAATAATAATATGTGACATTAACACTTCTATCTCATAATCTATAATAATAACATGTTAAACTTAAAAAAATTAACAATTAAGAAAATTAAAAATATAACAAAGACCCAAATAATACTAGTAAGTATCTAATAAAAAATCATCCAAAACAAAAACATAGTAAGACAAATGATTGAGTAACTTGTAATGGAAGGTCGAATAAAAAAATCGTCCAAAGGGAACTTGTAATGCAGGATGTAATAAGACAAATACTCAAGTAAATTAAATATGTTCTTTTAAAGATAATAAGAAAGATCGAAATAATGCCAAGAAGTCTTTAATAAAAAAATTAAAGAAAACATAGTGAGACAAATCCCTCACTAACTTGTAATAATGAAGAGTGTAATAAGACAAATACTTAACTAACTTTTAATGGATGGTGAAATAGGAAAAAGATAATGAAAAGGGTGATGGAAAAGGTTGGTTTCACACGAGAAATATTTTTTCTTAAGAAGACATAGTAAGAAAAATCGTTCACTAACTCGTAATGAAGGGTGTAATAAGACAAATACTTCATTAACTTTTAATGAATATGGTGAAACAGGGAAAAATAATGAAAGGGGTGATGGAAAAGGTTTGTTTCACACAAGGAGTGTATATTGCCTGGAAAGGAAGTCATAGTTAATGAGTAAGCTATAAATTCCTTTCACGTTGGAAGAAATTTGGGTTCAAAGAGTTACGGGAGGCAAAATACATCACCCAACAAGGAAACATTTCATAATAGAAATCAATGAAGTTTGGGTGTCATATGAAGCAAAAGAATGTTTCTCAATGGAGTTTGGGATGTCATATGAAGGAAGTAAAGGAATGTCTTTTAAAAAGCAAACCATAATGACAACGAAAACGAAGGAATATTTTTGTCCTTTTGAAAAGAAGAGGAGGATTCTTAAATGTATGGAGGTGGAGGAACTAGACGTGTTAAGTGAACCAGTGGAGCAATTTTGAAAGACGTTTCTTTGTAAGGAGACGACGAGAAGAACCCTTCAATGTATCCCTCAAATTCCCCCACCCCCATATTGGAATCACCCCATCTGATCCATCCGAAACCTCATAGCATAATGCTGCACGTTCCTGCAATCATTGAAACTTGAAAGCTCGTATATTAAGCAAACAGACCACGTGCTCGAGAGCAGTGTCTCGGAAGTATCAGTGCCCAGCCCATTCTACACTAGCATCCACGAGGTGAGGGAAAACCAGCACAGCGGCACCTCCTTTCCCTTCGACCTTCGACATAATAACATGATAGAAAAACTATGGGGATTCCAGGGCAAATAGCAACCAGCCCTCTATATTGGAGCAACAAACCTGCAATTTCCCTGAAAATACATATATTTACACGAACATATAAATGCATTAGGTAAAGGGCAAATAACAACCAGCCCTCTGTTTTGGAGCAACAAACCTACCATTTCCCTGAAAATACATATATTTACACGTACATATAAATGCATTAGGGCATCTATAAAGCGGATCGGGCAGGTCCATCTACAACTCCTGCCAACGCCTAACCATATATTTTAAAATTTAAAGGAGAAACATGACACACAGATTCCAGAAATGGAGAGTGAAGCACAAGTCCGTGGATGAATTACCCTCCTCTTCTCTCCTTAATTCACATTTTTCTTCTTGCAATTCAACGTTCTCTTTATTAATAACAACATGAATGGAAAAGAAAATTTGTGACAGATGACCTTTATCCAAATATCTTATAAGTCATGAGACAAGAGATTGAAAAATAAACAATCATAGCATTACACAGCCATTATAACTTCAGAAAATAAGGGACACCCAGTTCTCCATTTTTTTTTTTTTATGATGGCAAATCTCAGCTAATGGTTTCATTTAAAAATAATTGGCCGTTAAACAAGATAAGTTTAATTCAACTTGAATAAGTTATCCGCTTCTCAATTTTATTGTCGGGCAATGGAATCATATATAGCTGTACAACGTCGATGTAGAATTTTTGTTTCTTTTTCTTTCATCACTTGAAACGGTAGCTGCCTTCAAGGAAATACAATTTGAAACTAAACAATTGTAATTTATTAGCAGAAGCTTTAGAGCCAACGATACACTGAAGTCGACAGATTGCTAATTTTGAAAAAGCCTGGCTTGGATAAAACATACTCAAGTTATCGATTGCTAACTTTGAAAAAGCCTGGCTTGGATAAGACATACTGAAGTTATGAGAACGAGTTTCTATCTATCAATGGACTATTTAACTTTGTTCACAGGAGATGAGTAGCTATAAAGATGAAAGGATTCTAAATTACCAATTAACTACGGACTACATGAGCCTCTAGAAGGATGAAAAATACATAAGTAAGTCCCCAGTCACTAGTTTAAATGCTTCAATCGCTGATTCTGTTGCTGCCTGCATATATATTCACCAATTGCAGGTCATTAGAATCGTACAATAGAATGAATGAAGAGCATCACCATAAGCAGCATCCAAGGTGCTACTAAAAAATTAATGCAAATACAGCTTATTATTACCAAATAAGTACTAGATAGGTAGTGCTGAATGTGCTAATTAGGTTCTAGATAACAATGAAGAATGAAGAATGCAACAGTGTAAACATGCTATAATCTGGATCTTTTCAGACCACATTCATTTTTTTCCAAATCCTGTAAAAAAAACAGTGATTGCAACGGTAGTATCCTAGACATGAGAGTTGATAAAAGAGGAACTTACATGGGCATGGATCATGTACATGCATCTGTAGGTATCACCAGATATATGTGCAGTGAGAACGTGGACGTTATGCTTCTCTAGAGTATAAAATATTGTAGAGAGCTGCCCCGGCCTACGTGCACTGCATATTCCAATCTGAGCATCCCCACCACAAACGCTGAGGACAACATTTGGGGATGACCACGTTTGTAAAGTATGATCGATTGAAGATGATATTGAGTGAGAAGCTTGTCTCCAGTTGTCAACAACCGGCTCTGTGGAGTCCTGTAGTTCGAACGATCTGAATTCCTTCGTGGCATGAGAAGATTGAGTCACCTTCTCTAGTCTCTGATTCTGTAGCGCTTGCAGTGATTTCTGGAGAGATTTGATATAGCTGATAGCTTCATCTACAATGGTGGATTTGTCTGTCTGTTGCCGAAATTCATTAGAGTTATTAAGGTCAATTAAGATCACAAGCCGACCAAGCATAGAGCTGGAATTGGGAATTGTTAATAGACAAACAGGCACATGAAGAAATTGATATGAAATACTAACTATGCACGGACAAATCTAATCTTCTACACATTTGGAAGAAATAATCTGTTACATAATCAATACTGGCATAGGCGGGTCTTATGCTGACATGGGTTAATCTATTGTTCTAGTATGAGAAAGTCTAGAACTTAACTTCGTAGAATCATAAGCTACAACCTTCACAAAACCATGTAAAACTTTCTTTCAAACCTAAAGTAGTATTCTAACTGTAAACATGAACACAAAGGAACCTCAAAAAACGGAGTTTCTAACTACGAAAGCATGTTAAGGAAACTTAAAACAAATCTTTGCAAACTTTATGAGGAATTCTGAAGAATCTAGTATATCTATTTTCATGAAGGACTGGTTTCTTATATATATATAGATTTTTTGAACTCTAGTTGGAACACACCATGAGGCAGCTGAGAGAAGTAATAAGTAGCTGGTACCTTAGGGGGCAAATGCGGCAACAAGGAGTGGAGAGTGGAGAACATGGTCCTCATCTTTTTACGCCTCTCACGCTCTGTCCAGATATGGGTGTCGTGATCGGACGACATATTGATTCCGACTAGGCATCTCTTTTTTGAGGAGACAGAAGCATCATTGGCGCCCTTTGAAGTGGACTGATTTGTATTATCATGAGTTTCTCTTCTCCCACCAACAGTGGTATCAGTATTGGCATTGGTATTGTTTGGGGAGACACTGCAGGGACTGTTGGAGGCAGAAAGTTTTCTTGGAGGGGAATTAAAAGAGGACATGATATCTGCTGCATCAACTCCGCAGGAATCCGAAGGAAGAGGCCATGAGTACTGTTCAGTACCACTACCTGTTTGGGCTATATGAAAGTCGACCTTAGCTGCATTATCATCATCATCAGCATCAGCATCAGTAATGAATTCCCAGACCTCGCAGGAGAGACGTTCATGCAGTAACTGATGATCATCTGCCATGTCTACACTGCTGGAAAATCCTGGTCAAGACTCGATCGTGAGACGGGCAAATTATAAAGATCTGCGCCTGTTATTGTGCAGCAATGAGAATGATGGGATTGATCAGTGTCCGAGAGAATCGACGGTGTGAAAACAAACTAAAGCGATGCATTCATATTCCAAGGACAAGAAAAACGAAGATAATGATGAAGTTTTGGAGGAATTTGAGGTGGGAGAAAGGATTTTGTTACGCCACCGAATAAAAGCAGCGCGCATGACTGCAAGATTTGCACGTTGTCAGACGAGGCGGGACCGGAGGCGCATATCAGCAAACAAAACAGCAGTTTGCAATCATGGGTTTTCTTTCTTTTCTTCTTACTTTTCGTGTGTAATGCAAACG
Organism: Pseudotsuga menziesii; assembly: GCA_001517045.1. NCBI lineage: Eukaryota > Viridiplantae > Streptophyta > Pinopsida > Pinales > Pinaceae > Pseudotsuga > Pseudotsuga menziesii. The sequence continues at coordinate 174,060 of LPNX010829218.1, read as the reverse complement.
GAATATTAATTTAAGGCAGAGGATGAAAACCACCCCAGCAAGCAAGCAAGCCAGTGAGAAAGAAAATCTGCACTGAGAAATGCTATTAGCCTACTTAATCTTTGTGGGTCTGGATCATTAGGGCGCAGGCGTTAGAGAAAGAAAGGCTCAGGGATTCTTCACCCGTCTTACCATTCAAACTTAGGAGTTTTTAGCTGGGATTCATGCAGGTTTAAGGTAATAATAAATGGATAACTGGATTTATAGTTTTATGATCTGAATCTGTAGATAAATATTAGGTAAAGCTAGCTAATTGTACAACGCAGTGAGGTTGGAAGGATATTCCCTGCAATTTCCTGCAGCAGAACACAAGATAGAAGAGAACGCGCTTTGCTTCGTCCATGCGTGCGTATCTAGTATCGCCACCTCATAATGAATCTCCTCTTTTTCTCTATTTCTATGCCACCTTAACATTGCAATCTTCAAATAAAAAAAAAGTCAGTCGATCGTGTTTATATTGGCGGGCATAGCAGAAAGGGAGCTACAGGTTGACCTCTTTTCTACTTTGTCTCCATTAGACTGCAAAATCCCCAGAACCAAATGCCTTCCACTTGATAACGGTCCAAGATTCGTATAAAAAACGCGTCTGTAAATTCAAAAGGCTGGACGCGCATGAGAATAATTCTCTTGTCATTGCTTAAACAAACTCACAACCCCACCTGAGTCAACTATTTACCTATCACCATTCAAAAGAATAATAGGAAGGAAAGCTTTTATTCTATTTTATTGACATATATGAACCACTAAGATTCTAGTTTTAGAACATGGATGCATGGCACAACAAACTAAAGGCATTGCAAATATAATAATATGTCTAAAGCAAAAGTACCTAAAAAGATTGCTATTATGAAAGTCAATGATTTTTTTATAATAGTATTTTAAACTTGGCAGGTTTGGCTTTTTTTATAATAGTATTTTAAACTTAGGCATGTTTTGATTTTTTCATAATATCTTTATTTAAAATTAGATAAAATTTCAAAAAAATTTAAATTTAAATTTAAAAATTATTGAAATTGTAAATATAAAAATATAATTAGTTGATATTATATTAACAGTGACCCAAAAATATATATAACAAAGTACTCAACACCTATATTTCAAATTTTTTTTATAGTTTTAAATAAATTTTATAATATAAATAATTATGTTGATAGACTTTTTTATTTGAGACTTGGGGTGCCTTTTTATCTAATGAGACAAGTGCACTCTCTAGATTGAATCTATGATAGTCCTTCAAAATTATAAATAAAAAATTATAAAAAAAATTAATATAAAAAATAACTAGTAGCTAGTCGATGAATGGATAACTAGTAGCAATGAATGGATAACTCATAGCTAATGAATGGATAACCAACAATTCATGTGGTAGATAACTAGAAGAATGTGAGATAAAAAGAAAAAGAATATAAAAAACAAATGATAATGTATTCATTAAATAACTATTCTTAATTATTTGATCTCTATCCACCTGATCCAACCACATCATTCATTGTAAATATAATGCTATGTGCAAAGTTGAAAGTGTTAGAAATAGAATGCTATGCTAAACGTAAAGAATTCTTTATAGGTTTTTTATTTTTTATTTTTATTTTATTTTATAAAATAGTAAATATAATAGGTTTAATGTTTTATAATAATTTTTTATATAATATATATATATATATATATTTATATATATATATATATCTGTGTGTGTGTGTGTGTGTGGCTATATCTATATAATTGGTGTGTGGGGGTTATTTTTTTATATAAGAGATATTGCGGGTCTTTGTTTGGTGTATATGTTTAACATCCTTTGCTGCTTAAACTTGCCTTTGAGAGTGGATGACTTATTTTTACTAGATGTAGAATAGATTGTGGGTAGTGACTTCAACATGGTGGAATGGGAGGGTGATCACGGTGGTGGTGTAAGATTGGAGGTGTGTGGTGCTAAGAAGTGGGAATAGTTGAGATGTAAGGCTTATGGGGTTTACTTGGTAGGTAATATTATAGCACGCAAATTCATATTGAGGAATTCGATAGTTTAAAAAGTTGAAATAATATATTTCCTAGTATACAATAACCAAAGGGTATTTTTAATATCTCAAAAACATGTAGATATTAAGGGGAGTTTATAGTTTTGTATCTATGGCCTTAGATATGCTATTGTGGGGTTTGAATTCTTACTTTATGTTTATAGTTGGTCTAAATATGACTATGTGTGAAGTTAGATTAGTGTTTTAAAACATATGTTCTATGTGTGAAGGTGGTGTGAATCCAATTGTGTTTCGATTCAAAGTGGTGTTGAATAGGTATGATTTTTGAGGGAATGTAGATTGAAGTTAATTGGAATGACTATGGATGAATCTGTCAACCTATGTTGAAAGGGTTGTTTACCATCTTAAAATATTGTCTCTCACTAAGATTGCATATTTCACTTTGTAACTAAAGGTTATAAGATTTGTCCCATATCACCATATGAAGGGTAAAGATAAAACGGGGTGTTAAAAATTTAATGGAAAAAATGGATACGGGTGCTTGCACGAAGATGATACCCAAAAGTGTTGCAATTGGAGCATACGAGTGTGGAAATTAAACCCAGGTGTTAGAACAATTACACTCACAACAATTGCCAATTACACATGCAAATTACTCACAAAAGAGACTGAATATGGAGCTAAACACTAATCTGTATTGAATAAGTGTACAATAGCCAACCCTGTGAAGTCATAGGCTGCCACAATAAATAATTACATGAGAGATTCGAATGCATGAAGATGCCATTCAAATTTAGTCAAAAGCAGGCTTACTAAATCTAAGCAAATCCCCCATAGGTGCATAAAGCACATTCCAAATCTGTCTAGGAGCTCACGAATTGGAAAAAGCAATTAGGCAAGCTAATAGATGGTGGAAGGACAACTCATACATGCTTTTCATAGGAGAAAAGAGTGGAGGATGATGAGGACAAAAAACAAGTTAACTTCACCTAGTCAAACTTTCCCAATTGCCTTAAAACTCAGAAAAACCAGGCAATAAAGCAGAAAAAGCAGACATGCGCTAGGGAGGCCAGGAATAGAGTAGATTTGATTCCAGGAGGTTTCCCAGGCGCTCCATGACTCAAAATTAGCAAGTTTGACCACTATGGATGTGTGGAGGACAACTTGCATAAGGTGGAATATGGAAACTAGGCAAATAAGACAAAAATTGGATTAATTAATGTCTAAGGTAGCTAACTATGGGTTGATTATTCTAACACCCCCCCTTAAGCCTGACTTATGAGTAAAATATCAGAAAATTATAGGGCCTAGCAACAAGGCTTAGTGACCCTTTACATACTACATGTCCATTTAACCAAGGAAAGAGGCAAAAACCCAATGGAAAAAATCCTCCCTTAAACATGGACTGTAAAACAAAATTTGGAAATCTTGTCATCACTCATGCTTCACGGCATGACCAGCAATCCCTAGCAGTGATTTGAGATTTTTGAATGTCTTCTCACAAAAAACTTTGGTGAAGAAATCTGCTACTTGTTCTGAAGATGAACAGAAGAGTAGGTGAATGGTTCCATCATGCACAAGTTGTCTGATGTAGTGCATATGGATCTCAATGTGTTTGGTTCTCTGCTTCTGAACTGGATCATTGCATATTCGAATGGTACTCTGATTATCACAGTAGATAGTAGTTGAGTATTCTGATTCGAAGCCACACTCTCCAAGTAACCCCTGCAACCATAAACATTGAGTTGTTGCATTTACAACTCCTCTGTACTCTGCTTCTGTAGATGAGAGTGCAATGGCACTCTGTTTCTTGCTTGACCAGTTGATTGGCCGTTTTGCAAGCATGAACACATATCCTGATGTTGAATTTTGATCTGTGTTGTCACCTACCCAATCACTGTCAGTAAACCTAATCAAATCAAGATCAGATTTAGCTTTATAGAAGATCCCATGTGTCCTTGTTCCCTGAACAAAGTTAAGGATCCTTTTGGCTGCTCTTCAATGGATCTCATGAGGCTGATCCATGTATCTTGAAGCCACACTTACTACATAAGAAACATCAGGTCTAGTATGTGTAAGATACAACAAACATCCAATCAATTGCCTATACAGTGTATTATTTACCATAGGTGAAGAATCAGCTTCTTTAAGCTTAACTCCTGAAAGGAAAAGAGTCTTTCTTGGCTTGCAATCCTTCATTTTGAATTTGTTCAGCAAATTCAAGGCATACTTGGACTGATGCACTTTGATTCCTTCTTTGGTTTGAGCAATCTTGAGCCCCAAGAATTGGTTCAACAAGCCCAAATTTGTCATTGAGAAGGCATGGTTCATTGTATCCTTCAAGGAGGCAATCTCATCCTTTGAGATTCCTGTAATGAGAAGGTCATCAACATATAAAACAATGATTGTTAATGAACCATGAATCAACTTCAAATAGACATTTGGATCTGATTTGCATCGAGCAAAATTCAATGATAGCAAAAATCTATCAATCTTGGCATACCAAGCCCTGGGGGCTTGCTTAACCCATACAATGACTTCTTTAGCCTGCACACAAGAGATGGGTTAGTAGCAAATCCTTGAGGCTGCTGCATGTATATCTCTTCAGTGAGATATCCATTCAGGAAAGCACATTTCACATCCATGTGATGTACTTCCCATTGCTTTGAAGCTGCAATGGCTAAGGCTAGCCTGATGGAGTCCATCTTTGCCACTGGTGCAAAGGTCTCATTGTAGTCTGTGCCATGAACCTGTGAGTAGCCCTTGGCTACCAATCTGGCCTTGTACTTCAGAGGTGAACCATCAGCAACAAATTTGGTTTTGTACACCCACTTACACTGAACTAGCTTCCTCCCTGGGGGAAGATCAACCAGCTCCCAAGTGTTTCTTCTGGAGTAAGCCGAACTCTTCCTTCATGGCTTCTTGCCATATTGGATCATTTACTGTTCTTCATATGTCTGTGGATATGATTCAATCATCAGATAGCATTTCTCTACAAACATAGGATCTTTCATGCACAGAGCACTCTCAAACTGAGATGTAGTCCTCCTAGGATCATTAGGATTTCCAGCTAGTTCTCCAGCTGCATGAATGGTATTGGCTTCCCATTTTGGTATTGTAGGACTATTAGGATCTGCAATCAAATCATCATTATCAGACATATCAGAATCAACATGTTCAACTATCTCTTCACTTACATTCAGAGGTTCTGGTGGTGAAGATGATTCTCCAACTTCCACTGCTGCTAGGGGCTCTTCTTGAAACTGAACACACCTTTCAATGAAGGATTTGTTTGTGCTCAAATTGATCAGCTTGTACCCTTTTTAATATTCAGAGTACCCAACAAATAAACACTCTTGGATTTGGGGCTGCAAAGCCTTCCTCTTTTATGTTGGAATTCTAGCCCAAGCCCTTGAGCCAAAAATTCTAAAATGGGTCACATTTGGCTTGTGCCCACTCCATGCTTCGAAATGAGTCATACCTTCAAGCTTTTTATGAGGCACCCTATTCTAGATATAGGTTGCACATTTTATAGCTTCGGCCTAGTACTTTGGTGGCAAAGTCTTAGCCTCCATCATGCAGGTTGCCATCTCTTTCAGTGATCTGTTCTTCCTCTCAGCAACACCATTCTGATGTGGTGTGTAAGGGATAGAATGCTGCATCTGAATACCTGCATCTGCACAATATTGAATAAACTTAGACTTGACATACTCACCACCATTGTCAGATCTAAGGACCTTGAGTTTCCTCCTAAACTGGTTTTCAACCAAAGCCTTAAATACTTTGAAGAGGCCAAAAACTTTAGACTTGTGTTTCAGGAAGTAAACCCAGCAATACCTGGAAAAGTCATCTCTGAATGTCAATGCATATTTGGCCTGACTCATTGACATATGAGGAAATGGGCCAGCAACATCACTGTGGATCAATTCAAGAGGTGCAGAGGTTCTCTCATGACTAGCTCTCTCAAATTTATGCTCTCAGTGTTTTCCTAGGATGCAACCTTGACAGACTCCTTTGGAAAACTTAATCTTTGGTAACCCTATGACCATTTCTTTTTCACTAAGATTATAAAGATACTTGTAATTTAGGTGGCCAAATACTTCATGCCAAAGCTTGCTTGCCTCATTAGCATGAATCGGAATAGCAAAGGGGTTTGAGTAGGGTAGGAAGTGTGAGAACATGTATACCTTCGAAGTATGATTTGCAACTCCTTTTGCAATGACTTTACCACTTGAGATCTCTATGATCTCAACTTCATCAGGGGAGAATATGACCTTCTTTGGAGACCTTGTGTGGGTCATCTGATACACTAATAAGAGGTTAGAGGCAAGACCTAGAACATACAACACATTGCTGAACTTACCATGGTCAAGATCAATCCTCCCTTTGCCCAAACTTTCAGTGAGAGAGTCATCTCCCAGTACTATTGGTGGACCTTTCGACATGTTAAGTGAGGTGAATGCCTCCTTGGTTGAAACCATATGTCTTGACACTCCAGAATCAATGATGAAACTAGGTGAGATTGATGTGCCAACAACCAATGCATGAACTCTCTCTCTGTCTTCTGAATTTGATCCTCCTTTCCTCTTCTTTGAGCTGTCTAGAAGGGAGATGCCATTCTTCTCCAGGAGTTGGGTCAGCATGTCAATTTGCTTCTTCATGCAAGAGCTTTCAGAATGATTTCCCTTACTGTAGTATGTGCACTTGCTCATTTCTCCTTGTCCTTCTTCTTCTGGGGGTATTTCTTGGAACCTTGAGGCTCCTCCAGAGACTTGTTCTTGTCTCTCTTTTGCTCAGGTGGCTTTTTATCTTTATTCTTGCTTTTTGAATCCACCCTTGAATCTCCAGCAACCAGAGCTTGGTATTTGGATGGTTTGATGGTGCCCATCATCACCAATTTATCTTGTTCTTATGTGAGAGATTCCATGAAATCTGTAAGGCTAGGAATTTTCCAGGCTCGAGCTGTCAACTTTGTGGCATAGAAGGTTGAAAAAAACACTGAATAGTCAAGGCCAAGTTTCGAGAGTATGGCCAAGACCAGCTAATCATCCTTCTTTTCGATCCCACATTGTTTTAGCTGCAAAACAAGTGCTTTGAACTTGGAAAAGTAGAGTTGCATGGATTCAAAGCTATTGGGACTCAGGGAGATCAATTCATTTTCAGTTTGATGTCCCCTCATCTCATCTCTCTTTCCAAAAAGATCAACAAGCTTCTCCCATACTTCATTCGGTGATGTCAATCCATCAAGATGGAAAAGGAGGTCTCTGGATATACTCAGACACAAGAGACCATAGGCCTCATCCCTCCTGTTGTGCCATTTAATCTTCATTGTAGCTGCATTGGGCTCTACTTCTGTTGCCATAGTCACTCTATAGAGGCATTTCACTATCAACAATATCTCCATCTCTGCTTTCCATTCAAAGAAGTTAAATGGAGTCAAGATGATCTTCTGAGATTGATCCATAGCTCAGAAATTGTCCCGTCAGTCAGCAGAATGCTCCCAGTCAATGATGTCGAACCTGCAAAACAAATTGGAAGGAGAGAAATCGATCTACAAAGGCTCTGATACCATGTGGAAATTGAACCCAGGTGTTAGAACAATTACACTCACAACAATTGCCAATTACACATGCAAATTACTCACAAAAGAGACTGAATATGGAGCTGAACACTAATCTGTATTGAATAAGTGTACAATAGCCAAACCTGTGAAGTCACAGGCTGCCACAATAAATAATTACATGAGATATTTGAATGCATGAATATGCCATTCAAATTTAGTCAAAATCAGGCTTACTAAATCTAAGCAAATCCCCCATAGGTGCATAAAGCACATTCCAAATCTGTCTAAGAGCTCATGAATTGGAAAAATCAATTAGGAAAGCTAATAGATGGTGGAAGGACAACTCATACATGATTTTCATAGGAGAAAAGAGTGGAGGATGATGAGGACAAAAAACAAGTTAACTTCACCTAGTCAAACTTTCCCAATTGCCTTAAAACTCAGAAAAACCAGGCAATAAAGCAGAAAAAGCAGACATGCACTAGGGAGGCCAGGAATAAAGTATATTTGATTCCAATAGGTTTCCCAAGTGCTCCATGACTCAAAATTAACAAGTTTGACCACTATGGATGTGTGGAGGACAACTTGCATAAGGTGGAATATGGAAACTAGGCAAATAAGACAAAAATTGGATTAATTAATGTCTAAGGTAGCTAACTATGGGTTGATTATTCTAACAACGAGCACTAAAAATCAGAAGCACACGCTCTCGTAAGACTGTGCACGCGCACTAGTTTGGTAAATCATGAACCACCATGTTGGCATACATGTAGGATATAAAGTGTGCATGTGTTACGAGAACATGTGCATGTTTTTAATGTACATGCACTAATAGTGCATGCACGTTAAAATTGCATGCACACTCCTTTGTATATTAAAAATTGGGTCGAGGCCCATTTTCACCCCATTCTACCCGAGTTCATTGGTCTGCAACCATCCAAAAATGCCATATGAGTGCATGTACACATCAACTCCACCACCAATGCCTTCAAATCATCATCTTGGTAGGATTCCATCCATTATTTGTAATTTTTGTTTCTTTTCTCAATGATTTTTATAAAAAAATACATCCTAAAATTCAACCAAAATTGAATTAAATTAACTTTTTTTAATTACAGTTCATCTCTTCTCCATCACAATGGGAAGAGACTAAGAGTAAAAACCCCAAAAAAACAACCCTTAGGATAAACCAACCACACAAATCCCCAAACCTAATCTTGAAGTAAACATTGACCCTAAGAGGAACCAACCATAGAATCCCAAAGTAACCAACATTTACACAAGTTAAGAACCTTGGTTCAAAATATTAGAACCACTATAGAACCATCGAGACTTTCCTTAGCCACATCCCTTGACAAAATTATTGCCTCATTTGAAAATTCTCACAGTCAATAACCGAGTATAGGGATAAGATGCGAGTATTTTATTCCAATGGTCTCAATACAGACCAAATCAAAAAGTTAAACATCTCAAAACATACTCTAGTTAGTTTTTTCATTAACCCCAGGACCAACCTACCTCTTTATCCATGAAAAAGGAACCTTTGCATGGATTGGTTCACATATGAGCCATGGAGACAAAATTGGATGAGTTAATGGTTTATAGATTTTGACAAAGCTCCTTGCAACAATAGGGAGGTTACAATATCTTCTTTGAAAACTATATGCATAGTTTTTGTTGGGTCTGCACATCAACCACTTTGAAAATAGCGAGTTCCATGA